>PVIH01021945.1:0-28421 GCA_004025045.1 Sigmodon hispidus | reverse complement strand
AAAGCCATAACTCAAAATGTTCAGGAAATCTGGGACACCATGAAAAGACCTAATTTGAGAATAATAGAAATAGAAGAAGGAGAAGAATACCAGCTCAAAGGCACAGATAATGTTTTCAATAAAATCATAGAAGAAAACTTCCCTAACCTGAAGAAGGAAATGCCTATAAAGATACAAGAAGCTTACAGAACACCAAATAGATATGACCCCCCAAAAAAGTCAGCGCCCCACATTATAATCAAGCGACAAAACATACAGAACAAAGAAAAAATTTTAAGAGCTGCAAAAGAAAAGGGCCAACTTACATGTAAAGGCAAACCCATCAGAATAACACCTGACTATTCAAAGGAAATGATGAAAGCTAGAAGGGTTTGGTCAGAAGTTATACAGACGCTAAAAAAGCATGGCTGCCAAACTAGAATACTATACCCTACAAAATGATCAATCACCATTGATGGAGTAAACAAGATATTTCATGACAAGTCACACTGAAAGAATATCTATCTACCAATCCAGCGCTACAGAGAGTATTAGAGGGAAAACTCCAACCTAAGGACCCCAGGTACACCCATGAAACCACAAACAATCAATAATTCCACAGAAGAATACTCCAGAGAAAGAAAATACAAACAAGTTACCACCAAAAATGACAGGAAATATGAATCAATGGTCACTAATTTTCCTTAATATCAATGGACTCAACTCTCCTATATAACGTCACACACTAACAAGATGGATACAAAAACAGAAGCCATCTTTCTGTTGCCTACAAGAAACACACCTCAACCGCAAAGACAGACACAGGCTTAGAATTAAGGATTGGGAAAAGATTTTCCAGTCAAATGGTCCTAAGAAACAAGCGGGGGTTGCAATCCTAATATCTAACCAAGTAGACTTTAAGCTAAAAGCAATTAAAAGGGACCAAGATGGTCACTACTTATTCATCACAGGAAAAATTGGTCAAGAGGAGATTTCAATCCTAAATATTTATGCCCCTAATATAAGGGCACCTACTTATGTAAAAGAAACACTGCTAAGGCTTGAAACCCACATCAATACTTACACCCTAATAGTGGGAGACTTCAATACCCCACTTTCAACCTTGGATAGGTCAATCAGACAGAGCCTAAACAGAGAAATGAGGAGTCTTAAAGAGGTTATGATGCAAATGGATTTAATAGATACCTACAGAAGCTCCCACTAAAATGCAAAGGAATATACATATTTCTCAGCTCCTAATGAAAATTTCTCCAAAATTGACCACATAATAGGTCATAAAGCAAATATCAACAGACACTAAAAAATGGAAATAATCCCTTGTAACATATCGGACCACAAGGTCCTAAAGTTAGAGTTCAACAACATCAAAAATCAAAGAAAGCCTACCAACTCATGGAAACTAAACATCACTCAGCTGAACCATCTCCGGGTCAAGGAAGAAATTGAGAAAGAAATCAAAATCTTCCTAGAATTTAATGAAAATGAATCCACAACGTATCCAAACTTGTGGGATACAATGAAAGCAGTCTTAAGAGGAAAATTCATAATGCTAGATGCCTATATGAAAAACCTAGAAAAATCCCACACTAGAGACCTAACAGCGCAGCTGAAAGCCTTAGAACAATTAGAAGCAAACTCACCTAGAAGGAGTAGACAGCAAGAAATAATCAAACTTAGAGCTGAAATCAATACATTTGAAACAAAAAGAACAATACAAAAATCAATGAATCTAAGAGTTGGTTCTTTGAGAAAGTTAACTAGATAGATAAACCCTTAGCCAAACTAATCAAAAAACAAAGAGAGAGTGTTCAAATCAACAAAATCAGAAATGAAAAGGGGGACATAACAACAGACCCCCAGGAAATACAGAGAATTATCAGATCATATTTTGAAAATGTTTATTCCACAAAAATGGAAAACCTAGAAGAAATGGACATCTTTCTGGACTGGTACCATCTACCTAAATTAAATGAAGATCAGATTAATTACCTAAACAGGCCTATAACCCTTAAGGAAATTGAAGCTGTCATTAAAAGCCTCCCAAAAAATAAAAGCCCTGGTCCAGATGATTTCAGTGCCGAATTCTACCAGACATTCAAAGAAAAATTACTACCATTACTCCTCAAACTATTTCACACAGTAGAAACTGAATGAATATTGCCAAATTCCTTTTATGAGGCCACAATCACCCTAATACCCAAGCCACTCAAAGACACAACTAAGAAGGAGAATTACAGACCAATTTCCCTCATGAATATTGATGTGAAAATTCTCAACAAAATTTTGGCAAACCATATACAACAATGTATAAAAAGTATCATCCACCACGACCAAGTAGGCTTCATTCTAGAAATGCAGGGCTGGTTTAACATATGAAAGACTGTAATGTTAGCCCTCATATAAACAAATTAAAGGAACAAAACCACATGATCATATCCTTAGATGCGGAAAAAGCCTTTGACAAAATCCAACACTCCTTTATGTTTAAAGCCCTGGAGAGACCAGGAATACAGGCAGAATACTTAAATATAATAAAGGTGATTAACAGGAAGCCGACAGCCAGTATAAAACTTAATGGAGAAAAACTCAAAGCAATCCCACTAAAATCAGGAACTAGACAAGGATGTCCTCTCTCCCCTTATCTATTCAATACAGTTCTCAAAGTTTTAGCTAAAACAATAAGGGAATGAAAAGAGATTAAGGGGATACAAACTGGAAAAGAAGAAGTGAAGCTATCTTTATTTGCAGGTGATATGATTGTATACATAAATGACCCACAAAATTCTTCCAAGGAACTGCTTCAGCTGAAAAACCCCTTCAGCAATGTAGCAGGATACAAGATAAACTCAAAGAAATCAGTAGCCCTCCTATACACTAAAGATAGAAGAGCTGAAAAAGAAATAAGGGAAACATTACCCTTCATAATAGCTACAAATACTATTAAATACCTTGCAGTAACTATAACCAAAGAAGTAACATACCTATTTGACAAAAATTTTAAATCATTGAAGAAAGAAATTGAAGAGGATATCAGAAAATGGAAAGTTCTCCCATGTTCCTGGATTGGTAGGATCATCATAGTAAAAATGGCAATTCTACCAAAGGCAATCTACAGATTCAATGCACTGCCCATCAAAATCCCAACACAATATTTTACAGATCTTGAAAGAACAATACTCAGTTTCATTTGGAATAACAGGAAAGCCAGGATTACCAAAACAATTTTACTCAACAAAAGAACCTCAGGAGGTATCACCATCCCTGACTTCAAGTTATACTATGGAGCTACAGTAATAAAAACAGCCTGGTACTGGCATAAAAACAGACTTGTGGACCAATGGAACAGAATTGAGGATCCAGACATTAACCCAAAGACCTATGAACACTTGATCTTTGACAAAGAGGCCCAAAACATTCAATGAAAAGAAGATAGTATATTTAACAAATGGTGTTGGCATAGCATAGTGTGTAAAAAAATGCAAATAGATCTGAACCTGTCACCTTGCACAAAACTGAAATCCTAGTGGATCAAAGACCTCAACATAAACCCAGCCACTTTGAACTTGATAGAAAAGAAAGTGGGAAATACTCTTCTACGAATTGGCACAGGTGACCACTTCCTAACTATAATACCAGTGGCACAGACACTAAGACCAACAATCAATTAGTGGGATCTCCTGAAGCAAAGAAGCTTCTGTAAAGCCAAGGACACTGTCAATAAGACAAAACGACAGCCTACAGAATGGGAAAATTTTTCACCAACCCTACAAGTGATAGATGACTGATCTCTAAGTTATATAAAGAGCTCAAGAATTTAGGGCCCAAAACCTTGAATAACCCAATCAAAAAATGGGGTTCATGTCTAAAAAGGGAATTCTCAGCAGAGCAATTACGAATGGCTGAAAGGCACCTGAAAAAGTGCTCTTCATCTTTAGCCATCAGAGAAATGCAAATCAAAACAACTTTGAGATACCACCTAATACCTGTTAGATTGGCTAAGATAAAAGGCACAGATGACAGCCTATGTTGGAGAGGATGTGGAGCAAGGGGAACACTCCTCCATTGTTGGTGGGATTGTAAGCTTGTTCAGCCACTTTGGAATACAATATGGCAGTTTCTCAGAAAATTGAGAATCAATCTCCCCAAGGACCCACCAATACCACTTCTGGGTGTATACCCTAAAGAGGCACATTCACACTCCAAAGGCATTAGCTCTACTATGTTCATAGCAGCATTATTTGTAATAGCAAGAACCTGGAAACAACCTAGATGTCCCTCAACTGAAGAATGGATTAACAAACTGTGGTACATCTACACAATGGAGTACTACTCAGCAGTAAGAAAAAATGATATCCTAAAATTTACAGGCAAATGGATGGAATTGGAGAATTTTCTCCTGAGCGAGGTATCACAAACTCAGACAGATAAGCAGGGGATGTACTCACTCATTAGTGGTCCCTAAACAAACAAACACGAAAAAAGCCAAGCATGCCCAAACTGCAATCCACAACCACTGAACAGCTGGGGATCAGAAACACCCTGGACTGACTCTTCTTGGATCTCACTCCACCTAAAGGAACATCGCACTCACTCTTGAGGGAGGAGGGACAAAACTGGATCTGCCAGGAGGGGAGACTGAACTAAGCAATATTGGGTCAGTGGGACCATGGGACTGTCTGCTGCCTGCCCAAGGAGGGATGAGGAGTTGTGGATAAGAAAAAAATGACCTGATGTGCCGGGAGGGGGAAGGGACCTTGAATAATGTTATACAGGGATAGAAAGCATGACTTCTTTGTTAATAATAATAATAATAATAATAATAATAATAATAATAAAAAGTATACAGAAAAAAATAAAATATAAACAGCCTGGTACTGGCATAAAAAACAGACTTGAGGATCAATGAAGTCCGACTGAAGACCCTGACATTAACCCTCACACCTATGAATACCTGCTCTTTGACCAAGGCCAAAAATATTCAGTGAAAAATAGATAGCACCTTTAACAAATGGGGTTGGCATAATTGGATTATAGTGTGTTGAAAAAATCAAATATATTCAAACCTATCACCCTGCACAAAACTTAAATCTAAGTCTATCAAAGACCTATACATAAACCCAGCCACATTGAACTTGATAGAAAAGAAAGTGGGAACTACCCTCTAATGCATTGGCACAGCGGACCACTTTCTAAATATAACACCAGTAGCACAGACACTAAGAACAACAATCAATAAGTGGGACCTCCTGAAACTGAGAAGCTTCCGTAAAGCCAAGGACATAGTCAGTAAGACAAAACTAAGCCACCTTGGGAACTCCTGCTGTTTCTGGGTGGAGATGGGGAAAGGGGAAGAAGAGAGAGTGACTGGGAGGGGCGGGAGGGAGAAGGGAGTTAGAACAAGGGGATACGTGGATAAAAAATGAGACTTTATTTTAAAAAATTACAAAAATAAATAAGAAACAAAACAAAAAGAAAAGATCATAGGGGTACATTAGATTATAATTATTTGACAATATATAATAAATGTTTTTGGTTTATGATTAAATGAAGCTACACCATATGGGATAATAATGCATCTCATGAGAGCTATAGACTGTCTAACTAAAATCATAGTGTCAGACATAGAAAAATCTCTCTTTGGGTTGTTGGTCAAAGGAGTCCAAGAGACTCCTAAAACAATATAAGCGATTGCAATTGTCCTTGGTTGCCTCTCAAAATTTTTAAGGTAATGCTCTCTTTCTAGAGACTCCACACACTTGAGACACATGACTTGGAGAAATGAGGCAAGAAATAATCTGGAAGCTTTGAGAAAATATCTCACATTTAAATATGTTAAGGAAGTTAATAACAGGAAAAAGCAATTAAAAGTCCTATTAATATATAAAGTCTATTCTCAAGTGTACAATAGTGGTACTCATGCCTTGACCATACCCTACAGATACCCAATTGGACTAAAGCCCACTCAATGGGAAATCAAGCTACTACTGCAAATCTAGCCAATTACCTGAAGCTGGTAAGGCTGTGAAATAAAAGAGAGACAACTACTGCCACTTTTCTAAACAATATAATTCCCAACTGCATTTTAAATATCTAGATAAGTGTAGCCCTCATTTCTCATCAAAGAAGTCTTCTTTTTTTTTGCAGCTGCAAAAGAGATCATCACAAAAATGGACAAATGTTCAAAATGTGGACAACTGACCATAGGATGCCTAGCTACAACTGGCATATCTATAACACAACACTCAGAGAATATCTCAAAAGAGGACCAGAATATTTGCTATGAGATAGTGTCTTCTGTACACTACAGAAATCCTGTACCCATGAACTCTTAACAACATCGTTACCTAAACAAGCCCTGCCATTTAATGGCAACACTTGTTGCCATGACACAAAACCGGACGCAGAGATGATGAGCTACAGACAATTAATAGTTGCAAAGGGCACTAGAATCAATCTCCTATAGGGAAAAATCCCCAAGATGTTATATAACCATAAATGTTAGACCTAAACACATACACATATGAGCAACACTAAATGGACCCAATAGGTTAATTTATACATAATACAAATTTTTAAAAAACAAACCATAAATTGTAGTTAGAGATCTATAGGAACAGTTGAAGCCAGGGAGATGGGTGGATATCATGTAAAAATATAGTACTAGCTTGTGAAATTCTTTAAAAAATATTAAGTGTAACAAAAAGTAAACAAAGGCAGACAATGATTCTCATCTTGAGCATTTCATATTCCTTTGACTATCATGGCCCCAATGGAGTGAGGAAAAAGCCTGAGGAGAAAAGAAAGGAAGAGAATTCCATCCTGACTTTCTTCTTCCTATAGTTTGACATTTCAATCTTCAGATAAATTTAGGAAGAAACAACTAAATATTGTAGATTAAAAATGCAGAAGAATTGTGATCTTAGATGGACAATTTTATCTTTTTTAATATGTTAATGAGCACAATCATAATTTGAATATAATAGTCTCCCTTTCTTGGAAATTATACATATGTTACACCCAGCTAGCTGGTCTATAATCTTTCTCATGCTATGGTTTAGAATGAAACAAAAACTAAATTAAGTACCTTTGCAAAGAGACAAGGTATATGTTTAAAAGTATTTATTGTAAATTTTCCTGAAGTATTTAAGTATGATAATGGATACCAAAATAGTAAAAGATCCCAGAATTATAAGATTATCAATAGAAATGTAATAGTCTTCAGGATAGGTAACAGAGAAGAGATACTGGTGAATACAATGAGAAAAATCTATCACTAAAGATTTATTTAGGTAACTTAAATTCCAAAGCAGATTAGATAGAATAAAATAAAAATCGATTCTTTTTTCCACGTGAAAAGAAAGATGCAAAGACAGGAAATAAATATGATACTGCCATATCATAAAAGTGGAAGTACTTCCTTCCCCATGCTTTATTTGGTTGGCTCTGCTCTGTAAGGACTGTAAAGAAAAGATAGGCTCAGCAAACGTGGAGGGGCGGGGCACAGAATGCGCATGTGCCAGAGCTCCAGCACTCTTGGCCACCATTGAGCGGGACTTCGAGGAACTGGTTGCTGAGTGTCGTTGGCAGATGTTATACTTGGAAACTCTAAATGAGACCCATGACTGTCCTCATAGAGTGTCCAAGCTTCCAGAAACCAGAAATCGAAACAGATACAAGCCCATATGATCACAGTCGTGTTAAACTGCAAAGTACTGAAAATGATTATGTTAATGCCAGCTTAGTTGACACAGAAAAGGCACAAAGAAGGTACATCTTAACACAGGGTCCACTTCCTAACATGTGTTATCACTTCTGGCTCATGATGTGACAGTAAAAGACCAAAGCAATGGTCATGTTAAACCAAACTGCACAGAAAGAATCGGTTAAATGTGCACAATACTGGCCACATGGAGAAATGCTGTTTAAGGAAACAGGATTTAGTGTTAAACTCGTATCTGAAGATGTGAAGTCATATTATACAGTACTTCTACTACAGTTAGAAAATATCAATAGTGGTGAAAACAGAACACTATCTCATTTTCATTATTACCACCAGGCCAAATTTTGGAGTTCCTGAGTCAGGAGCTTCATTCCTGAATTTCTTGCTTAAAGTTAGAGAGTCTGGCTCCTTGAACCCTGACCACGGACCTGCAGTGATTACTGCAGTGCAGACATTGGGCGCTCTGGCACCTTCTCTCATGTAGACACCTGTCTTATTCTGATGGAAAAGGAGAGGATGTTAATGTGAAATAAGTGTTAAGAAATATGAGAAAGTATAGAATGGGACTTACTCAGAAACCGGACCAGCTCAGATTTTCCTATATGACCATAATAGGAGTCAAGTATACACAAGGAGATTCAAATATACAGAAACAGTGCCGAGAACTCTCTAAAGAAGATTTCTCTCCTGTTTTCAATCATTCACAAAACAGAACAATGACTGAAAAGTACAATGGAAAGAGAATAGGTTCAGAAGAGGAAAAACTAATAGGACTTTCTTTCAAGATACAAGATACTATAGAAGAGAACAGTAAGAGTATTCTACAGAAATGTATTCGAGAGGACAGAAAGGCTACTACAGCTCAGAAGGTGCAGCAGATGAAGCAGAGGTTAAATGAAACTGAACAAAAAAGAAAAAGGCCAAGATTGACAGACACCTAAATAGTCATAACTTGAGACTATTCTGCAGCTATAAATTTTGAACCTTTAATGTGCAAAGCAAGATGTGATGCTCACTCTGGAAACTAAAGTGAGGCTTGGTAACCCTGTAGATTGCCTCACAAGTTGTCTGTTTACAAAGTAAGCTTTACATCCAGGGGATGAAGAACAACCAGCAGAATACTTGCAAATCTTTTAATTTAGTGTATTTTTTAATGTGTATGAAATGTTGAAAGTTGTAAAAGAAATAAATTAGGAGAGACTACACTTTGTATTGTACTGCCATTCCTAATGTATTTTTATACTTTGGGGCAGCATTAAATATTTTTATTAAATAGAAAAAAAAGAAAAGGAGGATAAATGAACCCGAGGATCTCCCAGAAAAAAAATAGCATTTACAACACTTATTTATGTTTCTCATCATTATCCAGTTTAGTCCTTTTTCATTTTCATAAATTGCTGATGTGAGAACTTCTTATGCCTCATTCTCATAAGCAAAACATTATGAACTATGAGGCATTATACTAATAACAGGGTGAGAAGACACACCACACAGAAGAGCTCACATTTCAAATATGGCAAGGAGCTTTTTCCTGAATTGTTAGCATTTCAGGTTTTGAGAAGGAATAACTGGGTTCATGTGCCATTGGTATTAAAGGCCTTGCAAAAGGAGACACATAAATGGACTAAAATGTACAGTCTATTCCTTAATAGCACAATCAGAAAAGGAGGTGGTGCTACTGCTTCACATACTACATGGGTTTTCAGTATGTTTCACAATGAATGAATAATGCAATAGTTAGAGGAAAAAAATATTTGTCAGAAACAAGGGAGGAAGAGAAAAGAGATAATTGACACAGAAATTCATTTGATACTATCAGTTAAGCTCCAGTTTTGGGGTTTTGAGGATTATTTAAAAAGAAATCCCAGATATTGGTTTAGAAAGTGTTTCTATAATCTTGTGTTCTACTTTTATGGAATCTAAATGAATGGCATTCCAAATTATACTTTTTTTCTCAAACTGAAATCCCTGCAAATTAGCAAAAACTATAAATTAATTAGATTAAAAAATATCTGACTAATACTGAAGAGAAGATGTTTGTTCTCAAAACTTTAGAGGAAAGTCTATTCTGATTTAGAAAAAAACCTCATAGTTGTGAATAGCTTATTGCACAAGGCAGTTCTGTGATAGATTTGAAGGTTCATCTACATATTGTCATTTTCCTTTTAATGTGGGATATAATATTTAAAGATGTCACTGAAAGTTGAATTTTTAAAAATCAAATACTCATTTTGTTTAGCTAGTCCTGATGGTGTATATCTATGCTCAACACTCAAGAGGCTGAGACAGGAGGGCTGAAGAGTTTGATGTCAGCCTGGGCTATAGGGTGAAACTCAAAAAAAAGAAAAATGAGAGGAGTTGTCTTTTTTTTCATTGCTCTTTCACGACAGGGTTTTTCTGTGTAGCTCTGGCTGTCCTGGAATTTACTTTGTAGAACAGACTGACTTCAGACTCAGATATCCACATACCTCTGTCTCCAAGTGCTGGAATTAAAGATGTGTATCTGGGATGAAGCCTACTTGGTCGTGGTGGATGATATCTTTTATACATTGTTGTATACGGTTTGCCAAAATTTTGTAGAGAATTTTCACATCAATATTCATGAGGGAAATTGGTCTGTAATTCTCCTTCTTAGTTGTGTCTTTGAGTGGCTTGGGTATTAGGGTGATTGTGGCCTCATAAAAGAAATTTGGCAATATTCCTTCAGTTTCTACTGTGTGAAATAGTTTGAGGAGTAATGGTAGTAATTTTTCTTTGAATGTCTGGTAGAATTCAGCACTGAAACCATCCGGACCAGGGCTTTTATTTTTGGGGAGGTTTTTAATGACAGCTTCAATTTCCTTAAGGCAGATCCACTCCCTCACACACAACATGAAGACTGAGTTAGGTGTTTCTCTAGAGAGAGTGGGATCTGAGGTGTCAGTCCAAGGTGTTTCAGATCCCAAACTGTTCAGTGGTTGTGGTTTGCAGTGTGGACATGCTTTGCTTTTCGCTTTTTCTGTTTAGAGTCCACTAATGAGTAAGTACATCCCCTGCTTATCTCTCTAGGTTTGTGATATCTCACTCAGGAGGATATTCTCCAAATCCATCTGTTTGCCTGCAAATTTTAGGATATCATTTTTTCTTACTGCTGAGTAGTACTCCATTGTGTAGATGTACCACAGTTTATTAATCCATTCTTCAGTTGAGGGGCAACTAGGTTGTTTCCAGGTTCTTACTATTACAAATAATGCTGCTATGAACATAGTTGAGCTATGTTCAACTTTGGAGTGTGACTATGCATCTTTAGGGTATACACCCAGAAGTGGTATTGCTGGATCCTTGGGGGAGATTGATTCGCAGTTTTCTGAGAAACAGCCATACTGCATTCCAGAGTGGCTGAACAAGCTTACACTCCCACCAACAATGGAGGAGTGTTCCCCTTGTTCTGCAACCTCTCCAGCATAGGCTGTTATCTGTGCCTTTTATCTTAGCCAATCTGACAGGTGTCAGGTGGTATTTCAAAGCTGTTTTGATTTGCATTTCTCTAATGGTTAAAGATGTTGATCACTTTTTCAAATGCTTTTCTGACATTCATAATTCTGCTAAGAATTCCCTTTTCAGTTCTGAACCCCTTTGGTAGTATTGCCATTTTTACTATGTTGATCCTACCAATCCAGGAACATGGGAGAGCTTTCCATTTTCTGATATCCTCTTCAATTTCTTTCTTCAGTGATCTAAAATTTTTGTCAAATAGATCTGTTACTTCTTTGGTTATAGTTACTCCAAGGTATTTAATACTATTTGCAGCTATTATAAAGGGTAATGTTTCCCTTCTTTTTAGAAGCAGAGAGCGATGAAATTCCTACAAACCTGTTTCAGGAAGTATCAATTAGCAACTGACACTCTATTACATTACTAAATTTAATTCTCAGGGCAATGTTTTAATTTTTATTTCTTAGATTAAAAAAGCATGATATAGATTGTGTTTAAACCCATAAGTGATAAATACCATAGTACTTTTCCTGCTTGGAGTCTTGCATATATTATATAAGCTCTAACTGAAAGATGCTGGCATCACCATCATAAAGAGGACTGTGTCCGACTGCCACCTAAATATTTACTTAATATCAGGCAAAAAATTATTGCCTAAACTATTACTTACAAATGCTTTAAAATAATATCCTAAAACTATTCAACCTTAATCCTAAATTATACATTTTGGTCAGTTATCACTAATTGTTGAACATTTATTTTGTAGCTTCTGCTTATGCCCTTGTTGTCATTTTACTTTTTATTAACTTTTTCATAAATATACAAAGCAGTATGTTTATATTAAAGTATTTTAATGCATGTGTGTCATTATACATTTTTCCCACCCCAACTGTAACCACCATTCCATTTGCCACATTGATATTTAAATAAATACAGTGGCTAATACTCAAAAATTCAAAGCATAAAAAACTTCAATTTTTCAAGCTTCTATTAGACTTGTATGGAATTATGCATAAGAAAGTGACCATATTATTTTCATTATCCTTGTATGTTTCTGTCCTTCCTTATAAAAGGACTTAGTAATTATCATTTGACAATTGAGAAAGAAAGAGTGAAATCAACTACAGAATAATCATTTCAACGTTGATTAGCAGCTCCATTGTAGTTCAGAGATTCAGAGAAGACACTGTGACTATTTTAGTTGTACTTTGTAATACTGTATGGCCAACTTGTAAATGCTGAGTAAGTCACTTCATATTTTACAGGCATGAAAAGTCAAACTGAGATATAGTTAGTCCATACCTGAAAATAAGATGAAGACTTACACATCAACTTAATAGCCTAAAAGAAATATACTTATTTATTTTTGTATAAGGAAATAGGAAAAAATATAAATATTTTGTTATGTGCCGGATATCTTATCTGATACATAATCCAATATGTTATCCTCTGTCAAATATTAACACATATTTGAAAGAAGGTTGCAAAAATTCACTATGTTTATGTAATTCTGAGAAGATAATTTTATTGAGGATTACATTGTGTATATTTTCCCTTTCTTAAAATATAATACTGAAGGCTTTACAATGTATATTTAAATCAATGCTTTCATTTTTCCATAATACTAAAAATATTTTACTATATATTTTAAGAGACCAAATTGAGGTAATATTGTAAGAAATATTATATTAAAGTATATAAATACAAAATATTCCAATTCCCTTGAAATCCTACAGATTTTCTTAGCAATTACTTATTAATTTTTATAGCCATTGTATTTTTTATTTTAAGAAATATAATTATATTACTCAATAATTTGCTATTATTATTTACTAATAACTCATTTACATTCTTCTGATTAATGCAGGATAGCATTATAATATTTAGTGATTAAATGCTTTATAGTATAATATTCTAATCAGAAATTTCTATTTTTGACAGTAAGGAGGTCAGAGGTGAGGGTCATCCCTCCATCAGGCCAAGCAGAGACTTCCTTTCTCTGAACCCAGGCCTGGAGAAGTGGTGCAGCTTTGGCAGGCCACATCATGCACAGACCACAAGTAGCATCATAACACCACAAGGGAGTAAGCTGACCTTCTGAACACACAGCTGATTAAGAGCCCCAAGACCAACAACCATTAAGAGCTGACCAAAAACTAACCAAGAGTGAATTGAGGAAACAATGGGCAGACACTAGTGCAAGAATACATGCAACAATACAAAGATCAACAAGATACCACCAGAAGAAGCAAATGGTTCTATACCTTCAAGACCTGAACATCACAATGAAGAGGAAACAGAAGAAAATGTTCTTAAAAACAGCTTTATAAAGCTAATAAAATCCTTAAAATAGGATATAAAAATGTCCCTTAAAGAAATTGAAGAAAATCCGGGGGCTGGAGAGATGGCTCAGAGGTTAAGAGCACTGACTGTTCTTCCAGAGGTCCTGAGTTCAATTCCCAGCAGAACCACATGGTGGCTCACAACCATCTATGATGAGGTCTGGTGCCCTCTTCTGTAAAACTGTATGCATAATAAATAAATAAATCTTAAAAAAAAAGAAAGAAATTGAAGAAAATCCAAACAGAAAATTAGAAGACATGAACAAGCCCCTGAAAGGAAATAAAGAAAACCAAGAAAAAAACAAACAGGTGAAAGAAACATTTCAGAAATTAGAAATTGAAATAGAAGCAATAAAGAAGGTACAAACAGTGACAAAGCTGGAAATATAAAAGCTGAAGAAAAGACCTGGAACCACAGATTCAAGCATAACCAATGAAAACCAAGAGACAGAAGAGAGAGTCTTGGGAGTGGAAGACTCAGTAGTGGAAATAGATATATCAGTTAAAGAAAACACTAAAACCAAAAAAGTTATAACACAAAATGTCCAGGAAATTTGGGATACCATGAAAAGGCCAAACTTGAGTATAATTGGAATTGAAGAAGGAGAAGAACACCAGCTCAGGACATAGAAAATATATTCAACAAAATCATAAAAGAAAGCTTCCCCAACCTAAAGAAGGAAATGCTTATAAATATATTGGAAGCATACATAATACCAAATAGAATAGACCCACCAAAAAAGTCTGCTTGACATATAATAATCCACTAAATCTACAGAACAAAGAAAAAATACTAAGAGCTGCAAAGGAAAAAGGCCAAATCAATTTAAAGGAAGATCCATCAGAATAACACACGACTGTTCAATGGAAACAAAGAAAGCAAGAAGGTCCTGTTCAGACAATATACAGACACTAAAATTGCATGGATGCCAACCTAGACTACTGTACCCAGCGAAACTATCAATCAACATAGATGGATAGATGAAGTAAAGGTATTTCACAACAAAACCATATTTAAAATATACCTATCCACAAATCGGGCTCTACAAAAAGCCCTAGAGAGAAAATTCCAATCTAAAGAAACCAAAACACCCATGTAACCACAATTAATAACCCCACAGAAGAAAAGCCCCTCCAAAAAGAAAATGCAAGCTACCACCAAAAATAACAGGAAATAGCAATCATTGGTCATTAAGATTCCCTTAACATCAATGGACTCAATTCACCTATGAAAAGACACACTCAAGCACAATGGATACAAAAACAGAAACCATCCTTATGCTGCATACAAGAAACACACCCCAACTTCAAAGACTGACACAGGCTCAGAGTAAAGGATTGTGAAAAGATTTTCCAATCAAATGGCCCTAGGAAACAAGCTGGTGTAGTCATTCTAATATCTAACAAAATAGATTTTAAATTAAAACCAATAAAAAAGAGACCAAGACAAACACTACTTATTCATCTCAGGAAAAATTCACCAAGATGAAGTCTCAATCCTGAATATCTATGCCCCTCAAAAAGGGCACCTATATTTGTAAAAGAAACACTACTAAAACTTAAACCCCAAATCAAATCTGACACACACTAATAGTGGCAGATTTCAATACCACACTTTCACCCTTCGATAGATCAACCAGACAGAAACGCAACAGAGAAATAATGGATCTAACAGATGTAATGACCAAAATGGACTGAGTAGATATATTCTGAATCTTCCACACAAACATATTTCTCAGCACCCCATGGATATGTCTCTAAAATTGACCACATACTAAGTCATAAAGCAGTAAAGCAAATATCAACACATACAGAAAATGAGAATAACTCCCTGTACTGTATCAGATCACCATGGTCTAAAGTTAGAGTTCAAAAATATCAAAAATCACAAAAAGCCTACTAATTCATGAAAACTAAACATCACTCAAATGAACTACCTCTGGGTCAAGGAAGAAATTAAGAAAGAAATCAAAGACTTCCTAGAATTTAATAAAAATGAATCCACAACATACCCAACCAAACTTATGAGACACAATAAAAGCAGTCTTAAGAGGAAAATTCATAGCACTAGATGCCTATATGAAAAAAATCTAGAGAAATCTAAGACAAAAGAATTAACAGCACAACTGAAAACCCTAGAACAATTAGATGCAAACTCACCCAGAAGGAGTAGATAGCAGGAAATAATCAAATTTAGAGCTAAAATCAACACAATTGAAACAAAGAGAACAATACAAAGAATCAATTAATCAAAGAGTTGGTTCTTCAAGAAAGTCAACAAGATAGATATACCCTTATCTAAATAAACCAAAAAGTAGAGAGAGAGTATCCAAATCTACAAAATCAGAAATGAAAAGGGTGACATAACAACAGACTCCCAAGAAACCCAGAGAATTATCAAGCCATTCTTTGAAAAATTTATAGTCCACAAAATTGAAAAAACCTAGAAGAAATGGACAGCTTTCTGGACAGGTACCATTTACCAAAATTAAATCAAGATCAGATTAAAGATCTAAACAGACCTATAGGCCCAAAGGTAATTGAAGCTGTCATTAAAAGTCTCTCAAGAAAAAAAAAAAAAGCCCAGTCCCAGATGATTTCAGTGCAGAATTCTTCCTGACGTTCAAAGAAGAACTAATACCAATACTCCTCAAATTGTTCCATACGTAGAAACTGAAGGAATATTGCCAAACTCTTTTTATGAAGCCACAATAACCCTAATAGCCAAGCCGTTCAAAGATGCAACAAAGATAGAGAATTACAGACCAGTTTCCCTCATGAACATTGATGAAAAAATTCTGGCAAACCGAATCCAACAACATATCCAAAAAATCATCCACCACGATAAAATAGGCTTCATTCCAGAGATGCAAAGGTGATTCAATATATGAAAAACTGTGAATGTTCTCCATCATATAAACAAATTGAAAGAAAAACACCATATGATCATCTCATTAGATGCAAAAAATAGCCTTTGACAAAATCCAACACTCCTTCATTATAAAAGCCCTGGAAAGGTCAGGAATACAGGGAAAATACCTAAATATAATAAAGGAGATATACAGCAAACTGATAGCCAACATCAAACTAAATTGACAAAAAAAATCAAAGCAATTCCACTAAAATCCAGAACAAGACAGGGCTGTCCTCTCACCCCTTTTCTATTCAATATAGTACTCTAAGTTTTAGCTAAAGCAATAAAAGAATGAAAGGAGATTAAGGGGGTACAAATTAGAAAAGAAGAAGTGAAACTATTTTTGCAGATGATATGATTGTATACATAAGTGACCCACAAAATTCTACTAGTGAGCACCTGAAGCTCATAAACACCTTCAGCAATGTAGCAGGGTACAAGATCAACTAAAAAAAAATCAATACCCCCCTATACACTAGACATAAAATTGCTGAGAAAGAAATTAGAGAAACATCATCCTTTATAATAGTTACAAGACTTGCTTGCTGGTAGCGTAATGGCATAAATATCATGGAAGTAACTGAACACTTTTTGCTTGGATTCAAGTACCATTTCACAAGATTAAGTCTATATTTGTCACCACTGTCAGGCAAAAAGCCTGAGGCTTGAAAGGTCATAGGTTTTATGCAGAGACTCTACTGCTATAATTCTGATAAACTGGTATAGCTTTAAATCAACTACTAATGATTTATTATTGTACTTATACATTAATGCAACTCTTAACCAGAAAGCTTCTATTTGCAATAGGTGGTGATTAATACAAAGATCTAAAACTGTCCAAAGGTCAAAAAATAAAAGACTTCAGAATTCTTAGCTCTAAATGGGGGCATTTATATCATATTCTCCCATTCCAATGTTCAGTGAACACTTCAAAAGAGAGGGTGGAAAGATTGTAAAAGCCAGAATTAGTGGTGCAAAGAAACAGCCCAAGAACCCAATTGGGCATCTACACATAGAGACTCATAGCAGTTGCAACATCATACAAAAGCTCTGGGAAAGTTCAAGCCAGACCAAATTCCAGGATAAAGAGGAAAGTGAACATGAACTCCTACTGAAGGAATTATTGGCACATAAAACCTGCTGGAGAGGGCCCATTTTCTTGTTAAAAATATCCTCCAATAAGTTGACCAGTGAAATTTCATACATCTACGAATCTGTGGGCAAACATAAATTTGTCTTGATGGGTTAAAAAAAGAAAGGGGACACAAAGTTAAGTGAGCATAGAAAGGAAGTGAATCTGGGAGATGTTAAAGGATAGAATACATATGATCAAACCACACTGCACAAAGTTCTAAAGAAAAAAAACTAATAGTTTTTAAGAGGTGGTAAAGAAGCAAGTATTGAAACTGTATCACTAGTCTTGTCAACTTGACAAGAGTTCCCTGAAAGAAAGGGACTTTAATTGAGAAAAATCCTTTGTAAGATCAAGTTATAAAAGTTATATTTTCTTACTTAATGATATGAGAGTGGCCAGTCCATTGTGAATGATGCCATCTCTGGGCTGTTGGTTCTGGGTTCTATAAGAAAGCAGGCTGGGCAAGCCATGAGAATCAAGCCAGTGAACAGCACCCCTCCATAGCCTCTTTATAAACTCCTGCCTCCAGGTTCCTACCCTGTTTGAGTTCCTGTCCTGACTTCTTTTGATGAATAGCTATAAAGACGAGTAAGCCCAATAAACCCTTTCCTCCTCAACTTGCTTTTTGATTATGCTGTTTTGTGAAGAAATAAAAATAATAAGACAGAACCCAAAACTTATTTTTCATTGAGAAGAATTTTTCTAGTAATTAACCCCATTCAGCAGAAATAAAATGAAAATGTATGTGTGCATATATAGATAGAGAAACCTGTTGGAACTAATATCCAGGTATCCTAAGTGCTCTTATTTGTGTGTGTGTGTGTGTGTGTGTGTGTGTATTCCCGTGTGTATGTCAAAGTATTAGATCCTGCTGAAACTGAATTAATAGGCAACTGTGAGCCACATGACACAGGTGCTGGGAATTGAACTCAAGTCAACTGAAAGAAGTACATATTCATAAACTGTTAATCATCTCTCTGGTCCCCAAGGGCTTTTACTTTTTATAGAACTTTCCATTAACATCCTACACATGTATAAATTTAAGTTCTATGCTATAATATGTCTTCTTCTTCAGGTATATCTAATAAAGATCTTTTTAACTATTCCTTAAGTTGGCCCTAGTGCCTTTGTGGTTAGCTTCAGTTCTGCAATAAAGGTGATCTTCTGTGTTGTAACTGTCAACAGCATCTACAACAACTCTTTTCAGTTTGACCCCCTATAAGAACATGGGTGTTCCATGACATCCTGGCACAAAGCTCTGCCATGACCAGATATTATCCATAGTTTATATACCATGTGAGACTGAAAAACAAAGAGTTGTATTGCAAAATAAAAAGCAAAATGTGATAATGGCCACTATGTTGTAGAACTGAGTCTTCTCAGACTGATACCTACTCATCCTGGTAAAGCCTTGCCTTCCCCCTACCCAAGCTCTTCTAAAACCTTGAAATAGAAAATCAGCTTTCTGTTGGGCTTTCTGTTGGAAGGATACATCTCTGGCCTATATGGAAGAAATTATTGTGTAGATGGCTATAGTCACAGGCTAACTTTATCATTACTGCCCACTATCACTAAAGAGCAGTCATTCTCAAAGGGAATTTAAGCATCTGTCTCCACCAACAAAATAAACCACAGAGGTTCAACATTAGTATGTCATTTTTCTCCCGAGGCTCAAATATCCCAGGACTAATTTCTGTAATTAAGATCCAGGGTTAAAATTCCAAGGATTCCTTTCATCCTGATTTAGAAGTCTCAGTGAAAGGCAAGCTGTCCCCAAGCATGTGACCTATGATGAACAGATCACCCTTGATATGGAAGGAGGGGAGAATAAGGGGAGCAACCAAACATGAGATCCTTTGCATTTCCAGAGCAAACAGCAAGGGATAGGTTACACTCGAACTCCTGCTACCTATTCAAATGGTTCAATTTGACCCTAGAGTTCCACTTTATCCTGTGTTTCATCTTGAAAGCTAAGAAGGCACACTGATGTACTGTGACCTCAGGGTAGAGTAGAATATAGACAGGCAATGTATTTTCAGCTCTTATTTGAAAGAAAAATCTAATTTCCTCCAGCCATCACAGGCTGTCTGCTGGCTTACTGTTTGTGTAAGATAGACAGTTCACTCTTTTTCTCTTCCCCCTCCCTCCTTCCCCCTGTTTCTTTGTCTCTGTCTCCTAGTCTGTTCATCTGCCTACTGTTAACTTCATCTTTAATGTGATCAAGGAGAGCCTTCTTACAAAACTGTCCCCTGCCTCTAAAGTATCTATGTGGACAACCTTCTATCTATCCTCATAAATTGTGTGTTGTAGAAAATTTCCCAGGCCCATTTGGGCCCGGAGGTTCGGAAGCTGGCCCACTGTGGCTTTTGTCCCTCAAAGAAATGAATAAGACAGTTATGTACTTTATGTTGTTTGGTCCATGTCTTAGGCACATTACTAGCTAACTCTTTCATCTTAAATCAACTCATTTCTACTAATCTACCTGCCACATGGCCCAGCCCGTGGCTCACCTGTATCTCTTACATGTTCCTCCTTCGGGGGTCAGATGGAGACTAACTAACTCCACCCTTCTCCTACCTGCTTGTCCTCTGATTCTCCACCCACTTCTACGGTGATCTACATAGGCCAAACCAGTTACTTTATTTACATCATACAGAGAACATTTTCACCACAATTGTGTCCTTGGATAACATCAGAGGCAGTGAAGAGAGTGAGAGTAAATCAGGTTTCTTCAGTATTCTTGCTTCAGAGTTGTTTCCACTAGGCTCCATTGTTGAAGAAAGGAACTATCCTGGTTAACTAGCAACCCTGACTCAGTTCTCTTCATCCTTGGTTCTTGAAGCTGACTTCTGTCCTCCATCCTTTATGTTTGAGAGGTTATCACCTGTTTTTCCAGCCTATTTATGTAACTTTGTAATTAGATGCATTAGTTAAGTCTCTTCAAATTACTCAGTGAGAATGTACCAGTGATTTTTCATGTATACCTTGACTCATACAAGTGCTTCTAAAAATTCTAAATGAAGTCATACTGTGACAAGGATTTACACTTCCCTGTATGTCTGACTTCTTGGAACAGGTTCCCTTTTACTTTCAAGATCCCTCTGGAGTCTCAGATAGCAATATTTGTGACATAACATGGACTTTCATCTGATTCACTATTCCTTGATACTCTGAGATGGAAACAGAAAAGGGATGAGCTAGGAACACACTCTTTCAGTCCTTTAGTCTTTTGAAATTTTATTCTCTGTACATGAAGAAGATCACATTTAATGATATAACAGTTTTGATCATTTTGAAGTATTATTTTTGTTATTTCATCAATCCTTGGCAGCATCAAAACTAGGAAACCACAGACAAACTACTTGGTGTTTTTGCCACCATTAACTTACAGTCATTTCTAGTGGTAGACATTGTTACATTTCCTTCTCAAAACTTACCTTGTCGGTAACTTTTCTACTTACCTACTCCTCATTTGCTTCTAGAATTGGAGAAGAAACAGGATATAATCTAAGGAAGATAGTCAATTCCACCCCCATTCTGTCCTTACCTTATATCTAATATTCTCCCCTGAGACCTAGGAAAATAACTCTCATTCTAACTCTGTTAAACTGCCTGCAGCTTCCTCAAACCTTTTTGGCCCCCTCTTGACCCCTGAGGGGAAACTGACCATTTTCTTACATTGCTGCTTATCAAAGTATTCATTATACAGTTCACACCACATTTCTAATAAAGTCTGTTTCCTTCATTAACAACATTCCATTTTAAGGGAAATTCCCATGTCCTTATACTCCAAATGAGAATGATGCTGAGGTCAGAACAGAGGTGCTCAACAGACAACTACTAAAAGAAGAAATGAGTTCACTGTGAAAGGTAGCATTATTTCATAGTGTAAATGAACTCAGCCAAGACTTTATGCTGGACACTACTTCTTCTGGTTGAGTGAAACATTTTGTCTAAAAGTGCACTGGGATGTATCTGTGAATCATTTGTTTATGTTGCCTTGATTATTCAATGGCCCATATATGATAGATGTCTTGGATATACACCCTAGCACACAGCAACAAGGTCTTTCTGAAAACATACCACAACAAGAAAAGGTAACCAGTAAGACCCTGGCGGCTACAGACGATAATTTTGTTATGCTTCATAGCCTCCAAATTCCTATCCTGCTTCTAAGTGATGAGGAATTTCAAGTCTCCACGGAAAGCATATAACATGAGAAAACTTTTTCAGGAAACTAGAGGACCCTGGGGCCAGAGTTTAGAAAATACTTATGCAGGTGAGGCCATTTTCAAGAAGTTTTGAATATATAAATTCCTCTTTGTCAGAGTTACCACATATTAGTCCTAGACAGTTATTACATTTTCTTCTCATAAGCATGCATGGTGTTCTGCATCTGGTACATTTGCCAAATTGTAGATTTATTCCTATTTCTATACATCTGTTAAAAGAATGTGTGTTCCATCTCATCAGGGAGTTACTTGAAGTCACAAGTTGCTAATTCCAAATGAATAGAAACAGTGATTAATCTGAGAGATATCACTATTCATGTAACAGATGTCCATTATGATGAGTTACACATTTGTTCCATGTTTACACTAGAATATAAAAAGAAGATTCAAGTATTTTGTAAAAGAAAAATGGGAGTGGGAAGGTAGGGAGTTACAAACACTTGAAAATGTTTATCCAGGTGCCAAGTTAGATGGGACAAAGACTTGTAGTATGTCTGGAGAGTGGCAGGTAAAAAGTTGAGAGAAGGTCGAGAGCTACAGGCGAGGGAGAGATGCAGGAATCTCTATTCTGGCTTCATTTCAGGGTGTGGATATTAACTCAGTCCATCTCACTTGGCTGACAGAAGCACTAATGCCAAAACCGGCAATTTCATCAGCATCAGTTACACAGAAGATGAGATTTCAGAGGAAGGCACAAGGAAAGGGAGAATGATGCATGTGATTCTATTCACATAATTAAAAACAAAGTTGGCAGTCTATCTTCCTGTCAAGAATAATAAATATCAGACTATGGACTTGGAAGGAGAAGTGCAAGTGGCTTCCTGCTGCTCCATATTAACTTTGGTCCAATACAAACTTCAGAGTTGGCTCTTCATATACACAAAAATTTGGTTTTAAAAGATCCTCATATATATTTTTCTAGTTACTGTGTAAAGAGAACAATAAGAGAAGAAACTATCAACCCAAGGTAGGGTGGAAGAGGGCATGTTTGGGCCACACTAAAGCTATATTCACTTGAGTAGTAAAAATAAAAGTGTCACCTGACTTACTTCTTTGTATCTGTTAAAAGGTTTCTAAAACTGTTTTTATATCTTTCGTAGGCATCTTGTTCTCATATACCCATGAACTAAAGCACATCCTTACAAATAGATAATAGACAAATCAGATATTTGCATATGCAGAAGAAATTTAATGAATGAAAATGGGCTAGAATCAATAAATTATATATTTACAGAGATAGATATTATTAGACAATGGATTCATTATCTGTGTATATGCTCTGTTTGTAGTTAGCTTTTATCATCACTGTGACCAAATACCTTATATAATAAAGAAGCAAAGGACTACTTTGGCTCATGGTCTCAGTGGATCCAGTACATGAGTAATTTCCCTATGCACTTGGACACAACATCACAGTGCACAGGGTCCACACAGAGAAAAAAAGGACTGGGCATAAAAAATAATTTTGAAGATATATTCCCAATGACCAACTTCTAACTAGGCTTAACACCTAAACTTCCCATCACCTTCTAAGAAAATGACACAAGTAGATAATCAAACATTGAATACACAAGCTAGCAGGACACATTTATATTCATATTGTAACATTCTTTCCTTGGCTTTAAAAGGTTCACCACCATCTCAGTGCAAAATATATTTAGTACATCTATAAGAGGCATCAAAGTCTTAACTGTTTTAACATTGTTCAAAAGCTGAAGTCCAGTCTCCCTTGAGACTCAAGGCAAACTTCTAGAAGAATTTTGTCTTGCATATATACTGGAATACTAGATGACATAGGGTTAATAAATAGAGTTACCAACAATTGGAAAGGCAGATGCTGATATGGGTGTGGCATAACAATGGGAATTGATGATCAAAAGCAGTACCAAAAACTATTCTAATTTGCAAATATCTCTGATAAACCTTTTATCAAGTATTTTAGTAGGCACAAGCAGGGGCACTTTCTCAAAGCATCCCTGAAAAGCCTCCTAACCCACAGGTAACTGGCTAAATCTGAGTATAAGATTTTATTTCTCACTTGAAAAGAATAGTTTGTGTCATCTTCTTTGGCCATAGAAGGAAAGGGCCTGAAGACATACAGTAGCTCATTCTCCTCTCTAATATATAAGAGCTTTTGGAAGTAGATGGTAGTGATACCTGCTTGAAAATAGATAACATAATAAAACAGTTCACCCTTTGTCCACACAACTTCCGTATAGGCCTTCATTGTAAACTTGCTTGTAAAGTGAACAGCATCACACTTTGGTCCTACTTGATGTAACTATTTCTCACACAACCAGAATTCATTCTTGCCCCACTTCAAGTAAAACCACAAAATCCTATTTTTATTTTTTTCTATAATTTGTTAGTGTTATTTACCTCCCAGTTAATCAAAATAGTTATTTTTTGTCCTTCAATTTAACTGTTAAAATGTTGGGCTAACTTACCCCTTATAATGCATAATAAGAAAAGTAAGGGGAAGAAATCTTATAAGTATATAAATATGTAAATATGTATTTCTTACCCAAACAAGTAAGAAAATATATATGAATGCTTCCACTCACATTTCTACAATGCATTGTGTGACAATGTTTACTGTATATAACTTTCTTGTCAAGTATGCATAGAGATCACAAACACCCATAAAAACCCACGTAGGGTCATCATCCATTTGAAACACCAAACTCACATCTACTACAATCATCACTAGATCACCCCTTCTATATAGTTTTCCAGTTTAGAATTCTCTAATATCATGAATTCATAACAGAGACAAAAGCTATTTATGTCACCCGCTATGTGGCATTCTCATTGACTTAAGAAAGGCACATGGTTAGATATTGGAAATGTCAAAGAGGGGAGCAAAGCCCATCCATGTTATGTTTTTCTCATCTGTGTATTCTTTCCATTTCCCACCCATCTCATATTTAACTTTTAAAACTAAATTCCAGAACATCAGGTGGGCATAAAATTTAACTTAACTTTCAACTGATAATTCTCTTTTCCTTTCTGTCTCTCTGTCTCTGTCTCTCTCTGTCTCTCTCTGTCTCTCTCTGTCTCTCTCTCTCTCTCTCTCTCTCTCTCTCTCTCTCTCTCTCTCTCTCTCTCTCTCTCTCTCTCTCTCTCTCTCTCTCTCTCCCTCTGGATGTGTGAGTGGTGTATCTGCCCCTCTCTTTCTCCTTCTCTCTCCATCCTCTACTCCTCTTCCAATAGAGCTTACAGAGAATATCTTCATTTAAATTATACCTAAAAGCCATGCATTAACTTTCTTTGATCTAAGCTGGGTAGCTCAGTTGATTACAGACTAGGGTTGGTGAATTTAGAGTCTTCATGAACACATTTGTTTTGGATCGAGGAAAAGCCTATTTTCAGGACTTCAAAGTCTAACCCCTCCCAGCCTTCAAATTCTCAATGTGTGGTACTTTTCAATGGCAAGTATAACACATATGATGGTTCAGTGCAATCTTTCCCCTATTCCTAAAAAAGAAAACCAAAGGAGAGAACGTTCTCCTTTAATAGAAGTCTTTAATGGGTAAAAGAACATAAAATTCTTTTTCTTTAAAAAACTATGATCAAGAAGTTAATATAAGTTAAATAGGCTTAATTAAAACAGCCATATTAAAACATTCTAGAAAGTGGTAACCACCTTGTAGTTATTTTTACTATCTTGTATTCAGGTACACATATCATTCACTCATGCAAGCATAAACACACACACACACACACACACACACACACACACACACACACACACACACACTTTTTTAACCTTAATGCAATGAACATCTTAGGATACTATTATCAAGATCTTTGAAAGGTCAAGTAAAGTATTTAGGGGTCAGTACTTCTCAGACTCTTTTAATGATAACATCAGTGGCATTTGTTAAATATATATTTAAATAAAATTATATACATTATATAATACATGTGACTTCTGGGGAAACTTTGACTTGGTGGTAAGAAGAGAGTAAAGAGCTTCTATAGGAGCTTTACGAAAGCAGACAGACTTCTGGTCCCTCCCAATCCAGATACATCAACTTTCTATGAGTAGATTCAGGACACTGTGGGTCTAAAATGTTCTTTGGGGTTTAAACCAACCAATTTAAAGTCTGCCCTTGGAGAAGCAGCCAAGATTTCAGGATCAGTTGATAGATTGTAAGATTCATAAGCAAAATATCACCAGAATTCAAGTGAAGTTTGTGTTTTTTCAGTAGATATAAGACACAATGAAGGAAAGATAAAGAAAAATTTAAGTCAGGCTTAAGATGATTCACCCTTTTTTTTTAATCCTCTACTTTTCTCTGCAAGCTGGCTATAGTCCTATTGGATTATCTAAGTAGTCAGCTAGAGCTTCAAACACTTCCCTTCACCCAATTAACTAGTTATTTACTTCCTCTGGAGATGTCACTTTCAATTTTTAAAAGATAAACATGACATTTTCTCTTGATATTTTATTTTGACTTTCCAAATTTCAGAAATTTTACAGAATTAGCAAAATAGACTGCAATATACCCCAATTTATCCCTTGCTAATATTGTGTCTCTCCCCCAAATCTCCCTTTTGCTCTCTTGCATACTTAAAATAAGATGAGGCTGACATCATAGTCCTCTACCCTGAATGGTACAGCAGGTCTCTCTTGCGAAGAGACCTTTTTCACAACAAAGATTTTGATACTAACATATCCAACAATATTAATGTTATGTTAAATATCAAGTGTTATTTCATTTTAAATGTTTCAGTGCCACACTACTAAATACAAGTCTATATCCAAATTCTGTTCTTTATAGCTGTTTTATTTAATCACCCGGAATTCAATAAAGGATTACTTATGTTTTGACACTAAGGGAAGGAATCTTAGAGGCCATCTTAGTATTCTGCTTACCACAAAGAACATGTCTTTCCTTGGTAATACTTTGCCATGAAATCTATTTTGTCTGAGATGAATGCAGTCACTCCAGATTTCTTTTGATTAGTTTTAACTTTTAACCATTGAATTTGATACTCCTTAAAACCTTTTAAGTAAGTCAATTTCAGGCAGCATGTAGATGAATTTTGCATTTATATTCACTCTACTAATCTCTCTCTCTCTCTTCTAAGTATACATCAATAGATATGTGGGTAAAAAGTATATTAAATCTCTGCTTTGGGGAGCATGTACTGTTCTTGCAGAGGACCTACATTTGGCTCCCTATAACTCTGCCAGTGAATTCTAACTCTATGAGGAGCAGAGGGAGCCCTAAGTGTTTGAAATCCTGAGTGAATATGTTTATTGTTAACATGTACCATTCATGTCATGTATCCTACTCTCAAACCCACGGGAAAATGGCAAAGCCTCCTCACCCCTAAAGGGTGAAGCTCAGGTGAATGATGAAGCCTTTCTGATCTGAGTGAGATGTTGACTGTGTAAAAATGTCCATCATAGGCTTGTCCTGAATATTTATGCCCTAAAGACTACTACCCTACAGAGGCAGTTCCTATCAAGATTAGCTAAATTTGCCTTCTTGTTCATCTGTATAGAATAACCCTGCCTCCTTGTTAAGCTGTACATAATATCCCTGTTTTCTTGCTTACATGTATTTAACAACCCAACTTTTCTGTCCAACTATATATAATAAACACACTGAGCTTGCAAGTGCTGCAGTTTCTTCATCACAGAACCCAGTCCACCCAGTCCCAGCTTTTCTGTGTCTGCCATTTCTTCATTCCCTCATTGACTTCAGTCAACCCCATCCCTGGAACTGTACTGTATGTAGGATAATCCTCTGTAACTCAAGCTCCAGTTTATCTGACACTTTCCTCTACCTTTGCAGGCAACTTTACTCGTACACATATATCCACACCAGGCACACAATACAAAATTAAAAACAAAATGAAACGTTTAAAATAAAGTCTCTGCTTTTTAATTAAACTATTTAGACCTTTTATGTTGAATATTGTTATTATTGTGATTTGCTTAAAACATGTCATCTTGCTATTTGCTTCCTATTTGCCCCTTCTAGTCTTTACTTTCTTCAGAGTTTTCCAGCATTTTGGTTATTTGTTATAATTTTATCTCCTTATTTGGCATATTAACAAAAATACTTTGCTTTAAGATTTGTATGGCACATTTGCAACAATCTAATCTAAGAGATGGTATATCATTTCTTTCTTGTGTAGCATATAAAACTTCCATTAGTACATTTCCATTTCTTCCTTTAAAACCTTTGAACTAACAATGTGATTCAATTTTTTTCTGTAATACACACTTAACACTAATTATTTTGTATAAATATTCAAAGATCTCTAAAGATATGCAAATACTAAGAAAAACATGCTTATCCATATAGTAATTATTTCCAATGGCATCTTTCTTAGTGCATTTATTATTACAATTGACAGTATAAGCTTCCTTCTGCCTTAAAGATTTTAATTTATATTATGGTGTGAAGACACTGGAGATAAGTTTTTCAGACTTTTTAATTTTGAAAAATAATTTTTAAAAATTCTCATTCAGATTTCAAAGATGGCAATTTCTTTGTATCCTTAGTCCTTTACAGATTGAAAATTCATTACTTTATTGCTCACATTGTTCCAAGAGAGTGACTGGAAGCGGGGGGGGGGGGGG
>PVIH01021944.1:0-28425 GCA_004025045.1 Sigmodon hispidus | reverse complement strand
GAACCTCAGGAGCCAACACCATCCCTGGCTTCATGTTATACTATCGAGCTACATTAATAAAAACAGCCTTGTACTGGTATAAAAACAGACATATGGATCAGCGGAATTGAGTTGAAAATCCCTACATTAACCCAAAAACCTATGAACACCTGATTTTTGACAAAGAGGCTCCAGTTATTCATTGGGAAAAAAGATAATGTCTTCAACAAATGGTGTTGCCATAGCTGGATGTTAGTGTGTAGAAAAAGGCAATTATCCAAGCCTATTGCCCTGCACAAAACTAAAATTCCATTTCTTACTGCTGAAAGTCTTTTTTTCTTTTTTCAGTATGTAAAATGCTTTTGTCTTTAATAAATGGAAAAAGAACATTCATAGCAAAAAATGCTTTAAAGTAAATTAATTTGTCATTTATTACCATTATTTTTAATCTGTATATTCATAACATTTATCTGGAGTAACATAAAATGTATTGGTTAAAAATATACAATCAATGGACAAACCTTAGGCCCTGCCTATTTTAAGACTATAATAGACTGTTGTCAGATCTGATGTGGTAGGTTTGACTGGGGAAAATTATCTTAATCACATTGATGGAGCTGGAAAGACATAACCATTATAGGTAGTATCACTGTCTAACAGGAATCTTGTACTATAGAAGGACCCTGAGTATCAGCAGCCATTTATTGTCTGTTTCTTGGGTGGGCATGAAACTTGACAAATTGTTTTAAGTTACTGCCTCTGTATCCTTACCGCTATTATGGACTAATCTGGAGGCAACCAATACAAACCCTTTTCCTAAAACTTGATTTTCTCAGATAATTTTTCACCAAAACAAAAAAATAACTAAGATATTAGCTGTGAAACTATAATGAGTATAGTACAATTTAAGAACTGAACATTACAGTGTATATAAAATTTTATTTTACTTTGCTAGTTAGTGGTCCAAAATAACTATTTGACATTCTCTTAGGACCCATCAGACATATCAAAAACTTGAGTTGTTCTTACAATTTTTAAGTAGAAAACAGAAGGATACTTGCAAGTATGGTGTAGAAATATTTACACATTAACTGAGAATAGTGTTGCATATTGAATTTATAAGCAAGTCACAATCTTGAAAGTAATTTAGGAAAATCATATACAAAATATTCAAGCAGGCTGATTCTCATTTATATGTTAAATTTCATAATTGTGTCTTTGTCTACTAACTGCCAGTAGATGTGGTTTGCTCCATATCCCACCAATTTAATATTTTAAACATTTGTTATATAAACAGAGACATAAACATAAAATATTCCTCAAATGACTAAGAAGTAAATGTACATAAAACTGGATTTGTTCAGAAAGCACATCTACAATGATTTTTTTTAAGTTTATTTGTTATGGATAAAATCCTTTGTGTGTGTGTGTGTGTGTGTGTGTGTGTGTGTGTGTGTGTGTGTGTATGTGTGTGTGTGTGTGTACATTAAGCTATTTGTCATCATTGCCACTTTTCCAGTAGTGGACATGTTATTTTAACCATAATGTTGGAGATATGGACAGTTCCCAACTATTTCTAATTAAAGCTGCCAGACAGATATGTGTGTGTGTGTGTGTTGCTCTTTGACTAGTTTATAACTTTTAGGGTCTATGACTTTTCCCTTCTTCCTGGTTGCTGGCTAACTTGCAATGCAAAGCAAAGACATGATTACCTATAAATTGTGAATACAAAAGGCCAGGTGATGATTTGGTGAAACCAAGTGGTGAAAGATAAAGAATCTTTGGGAAATGAAAAGCTGAGGATTCAACTCTCTTAATTCCTATAGTAGTAAATGTTGGTCCTGAAATTTTTGAAGCAACTTTGTAAGTTATAATCATGTGTAATTTTTCCTGATTACTTCAGAACTAATTAAGAAATGCCTGCCCAACATAAACCTGCATCTAATTAGAAATATCTGGGAAGAAGATTTTTGCATATCTTTCAAGTCATATTATGTCTTGAGGACATTTGAGGTAACGAAAGCTGACATTTATTATAAAATAATAATTTATCCCACTGAAATCAGCAGTCATCAGAAACTCACAGCTGCAGATTTTAGAACCAGTGTTAATTGATGAGACACAGTGACTTTGCCTGGTGAAGCAAATCAGAGCACGTAGCATAAGTAATGAAAATATGAAAAGGCAGGATATCAAAGATCAAGGAGTGGTAGAATAATTTACTCAAAAGCATCCACTTATTGACTGAGTGGAGTGAATTTCTATGTGGAAAACAACTTTAAAATAATAGATTTAAGCCCATAGTTTTACTACAGTTTCATCAAGATAACTGTGCCCCTATTAATGTAATTGCGCTCTTGTGCTTACATGTGCAACAGTAGGGTCAGAGTTGGACCAATGGTAATTTAGCTAAGGATATTAAATTCTGTGGTGGAATGTTCTGTATGCTGAAAATAAAGGAACTGTTTTGGCCTATGCACAGGTAGTAAAGGGTGGAGATAGTCAGTCTCCATCCATCCCCCGAGAAAGAAGCATGTAGGAATCCAGGTGAGCCACGAGGCATGAGCCACATGGTGGGTAGATTAATGGGAATGGGTTGATTTAAGATGAAAAAGCTAGCTAGTAATGTGCTTAAGACATGGGCCAAACAGCATGAAGTAATATAAGTGATTGATTCATTTCTTTGGGGGACAAAAGCCACCGCGCGGACCAGGTTCCAAACCTCTGCCGCACGCCAGGGTTACAAACTCCCAGGCCCAAATGGCCCGGGGAAATTTTCTACAACAAAATTTTTGTCAAACTCTGATACAACTCTTGGGGAAGAGAGGGTCTCTTGATAATATCCAAAATTATAGCTGTAAATACAATAAGTTTAAGCATAATGTTTACTTCCATAATGGAAACTTTGATCCAAATATAAATGTAACAGAGCAAAACAAAACTTAATATGAAAACACAAAGAATTATATTTTTTGAAGTAATTATATTCACTGAATCATCTAAGGACCTAGCTATATCTGTAGACAATGTAAAGCATTCTGTTCATATTATGCCTCTTTCGTTAAACTAAGTTGACAGAGTACAGTGTTATAAGTCCAGAGAAAAACATTTTAATAGTGTAAAACTAAAAATGGAAACAGGATGTTTTATATGTAATAAAACCTATGTATTATGTTTTCACAATAAGCAATCACTTGGAATTAAGGAACTCATCTCTGTTTTTCAGAATATTAACTAATGTGTTGATATTTGAATTACAGAAAGTATTTGAAAAATATTCTTTCTTAGTCCCTCAATTGTTTTGATGATATATAGGCAGTTAAGAATACAAAGAGTAGCAGGGAATGCCTGTAGTCCTACCAACAGGAAGCTGACACAGAGTATTTTCATGAGGTAAAGGCCATCTTAGCTGCAACAGCATAGTGAATTCTATGCTATTGAGAGATATTCTTTCAAAAACAAACAAAACAACAAAAAGGAAAGCCAAGGTAAAAAAGAACATAAAGAAATGAGAAAACAATTAATGCAAATGAAATAAATAAATTTTCTTAACAGTTGTGAAATATGATGTGTCATTGCATTTTGTAAAAGCTATCTCAGTATTATGACAGCACACACTATTATTTTTATTTCATAGATGAGAATATTGAGGTACATTTCTATTTTTTATTTTTACAATGATCATAAAATAGGCAGATAGGAGATTTGACAGCAAGTGCTTTGATCTACATTCATTTCTGATTAATTTCTCAAGACAATTTTAATTGTTAAATACTAATAGTACATTGTACTTCCTGGTTTTATATGTCAACTGGACACAAGATAGAGTCATCAGAGAGCAAGGAGCCTCAGTTGAGAAAATGTCTCATTGAGATTCAGGTATAAGGTATTTTCTCAATTAGTGGTAAATGGAATTACACTATGGTGTGTGCTGCCTACCCTAGGCTGGTAGTCCTCAGTTCTATAAGAAAACTCACAGAATTAACTATTCTTGGCTTATAGGGCCTCAGAAACTGTACTGACAACCAGAAAGCCTGCATGTGAATGGCTTAAACCTTCTGCATATATGTTAAAGTTATATAAATTGGTCTTTCTGTAGGACTCTTAACAGTGGGAACAGAGGTTGTCTCTGATTCTTTTGATAGTTTGAGTAGGTGAGATGAGTAAGACATGAGAAGCATGCTTATAAGCAGCATTGCCACGTGGCTTCTTCAACTCCTGTCCCCAGGATCCTGCTCTGTTTGCATTCCTGTCATGATTTTCTTCAAAAATACATAAATAAATAACCCACCCAGCAATATAGAAGTGTAAGCCAAGTAATCTCTTTCCTCCCACAACTTTTGTGGGTGGGCAACAGCCTCCAATACTATTAGTTAGTACTAGGCTTGAGTGGTAGAAGGCCTAGAAAAACCCTGCAAAGATTTCTGAAAAGGTAAATAGAATTATTCCATAGTGAATTCCTTCTGTATAAGAAGGGTTTGAAGGCCTTTATATGTTTCCTCTCAAACTACATCATGTCACCATTGATATATTGTAAGGCAGCTAGTAGTAAGCCTAAGGATATTAAAACAGTAGAATTGTAGTGAAATCATATTACTAAACCAGAATATAGTAGTACAACTAATAATGCTCCTGTAAGAGCTCATGGGCTTCAATTAACTATATGATATGCATGGATTTGGTGGGCCATTATGTGTTATCATGTAGATATAGGTTAACTGAAAAGGTAAATACATACGCTTGTGTTAGAGCTACAGCAAATTCTACAATTATGAGAACTAAAATGATAAATGTAATAGTAGCAGTAGGAGGACTAATATTTGTGAGAACTATTGTGACTCCTCCAATAAGATAAATTAACAGGTGCCATGCAGTGATATTATCTGTATGTCAAACTGCTAATGCTATGAGTTGGATAAATAGGTTAAAAGTTTCAATAATGATAAGTATTGGAGTTAGAGAAATAGGGGCTCATTGGGTAGAAAGTGGGCTTGTGAGGATCTTATTTTATAGCAGAACACTAACATTACTGCTCATAAGAAAATTGCTATTTCTAAATTTATTGAATGTTGGATTATATGTGTAAGCATATGTAGAAGACCTAGATAATTCCATCCCCAATTTATAGCAGCAATAAAACCCTAACTAAGATAATAGTGTTGGACTTTATATGGTTAGTTTCTTTAAAGAACATCATGAAATTTTCACTAGTTCACCTTCATCCTACTCTGTCCTCTAGTCCTCTTACCATATTTCTCCTTTCTGCTTGTGTTAATGTTGTGGCTTCATGTATTTGTGCAAATATACCTGCAAAGTTTAGAAATGTATAGTTTTAGAATCCACAAACAAAAGTACATGTGTAAGAATGGTCTTTGATTTTATTTTACATTCAAATCTCAGTTTTCTCTTTTTCTTCTCCTCCCAGCCTCTACCTACACACCTCACTTCTACTGCCTACAAATCTACTCCTTGTTTCTAATTTCTTTTCAGAAAAGAGCAGGAGACCCATGGATACCAATAAAAAACATGCTATATCAAGTTGAACAGAGATGAAACATTTCCCCTCATATTAAAGTTTTACAAGGTAACCTAGTATGAGAAATAGAGTAACCAATATATCAGAAGAGTCAGAGTCAACCCCTGCTTCCACTGTTGGGAGCCCCACAACAAGAACAAACTACACAACTGTAACATATATGAAGAAGGTGACAGATGCCAGAGTTGCTTGAGCTGCCAGGAGATGAAGAGAAAATTTTGCTTTGAGAAAAGATTGAGGAAAACATGAATTGCAGACTGTACATAAAGAATTAAAAGTGAGAGACAGACTGACATCTTTGAACTCTGGCCCATGTCCAGAGTAGAATCAGAGATGAGTAGATTCTAGCTCCTGGGCTGACCGGCCAGAGAATCACTTTCCAGGTCTGGGGTCACAGCCAAGGTTCTGACCTCAGACTCTTGCTAGCAGACAGGCCTTAGGCTTTAGCTATGTGAAGCGTCCTCCAGCAACACATAGAGAAGAGAGCTTGTACAGCCAGATCCTGCCTCCAGGGCAAAATGCTTCATCAGAGACTGACTGATGCCTTTGAAACTCAGACTCATAACCAGAGCTGAGTCAGAGATCATGCAGACCCCTTATTCATAGCAGACAGGAGACACACAAGAACTCTACCCACAACTGACTAGGAAGTGACTGTGAGTCACTGAATTCATGGGCAAATAGCAGGGCAAGAATACATATAAAAATATAAAAAGCAAGAAGAAAACAACATAAGAAACTAGTGATTCTACAACACCAAAACCTGAACAGAGCAATGAAAGGAAAAAACAAGAAAAAAACAGCAAAAACACCATTCAAAGATTATAAAAGCCATAAAAGACGATGTAAAAAATTCCCTTAAAGAAATAGAAGAAAATATAAACAAAAAATTGGAAGAGATGAACAAATCCTTGAAAGAAAAAAAAGTAAATCAAGAAAAGGAAACCCCAAAAATGAAAGAAATGTTCCAGGAACTCAATACTAAAATAAAAGCAATAAAAAAGCACAAAATGAGACAAAGTTAGAAATAGAAAATCTGAAGAGCTAGAACTACATATACAAGCATAACAAACAGAATCCAAGAAACAGAAGACAGAATCTCTGGAGTGGAAGACTCAATAGCAGAAATAGATACATCAGTCAAAGAAAACACTAAAACCAAAAATGCTATAACATAAAATATTAAGGAAATTTGGGACACCATGAGAAGACCTAACCTGAGGATAATAGGAATAGAAAGAAGGAGAATACCAGCTCAAAGGCACAGATAAAGTATTCAATAAAATCGTAGAAGAAAACTTTCCCAACCAAAAGAAAAAATGCCTATAAAGATACAAGAACTTTCAGAAGACCAAATAGATTTGACCCCCCCAAAACATCTACTCGTCACATAATGATAAAGCCATAAAACATAAAGAAAAAAGAAAAAAATTAAGATCTGCAAAAAAACCCTAAAAATTGGCCAACCTACCTATAAAGGCAGACCCATAAGAATAACACTTGAATATTCAATGGAAACAATGAAAGCAAGAAGGACCTGGTCAGAAGTTATACAGACACTAAAAGAACATGGCTGCCAACCTAGACTACTATACCCAGCAAGACTATCAATTACCATAGACGAAATAAACAAGACATTTCATTACAAAATAAGACTTAAACAATACATATCTATAAATCTGGCCCTTTAGAAAGCATGAGAGGGAAAACTCCAACCTAAGGATCCCAGATACACCCATGAAACCACAAACAATTGATAATCCCACAGAACAAAAGCCCAATGAAAGGAAATGCATACAAGCTACCACCAAAAATAACAGGAAATATCAATCAGTGGTCACTAATATTCTTTAATATCAATGGACTCAATTCACCTGTAAGAAGAGACACACGCTAACATGATGGATACAAAAACAGAAGCTATTTTTCTGCTGCATACAAAACACACACCTCTAACTTACAGATAGACAGGCTCAGAGTAAAGGTATGGAAAAAGAATTTTCAATCAAATGGTCCTAAGAAACATGCTGGTATTGCCATCCTAATATCTCACAAAGTAGATTTCAAACTAAAATCAATTCAAAGAGATCAAGATGGACATCACTTATTCATCTCAGGAAAAAATGATTAAGATGGGATTTCAATCCTGAATGTTTATGCCCCTAATATAATGGTACCTATCAATGTAAAAGAAACACTACTAAAGCTCCAATCTCACATCAATTGAATATTTTGTGCCTCTTTGTCAAAGACCAGGTGTTCATAGGTTTTTTGGGTTAATGTTGGGATCTTCAATTTGATTCCATTGACCCACAAGTCTGTTTCTATGCCAGTACCATGCTGTTTTTAGTACTGTAGCTTTATAGTATAACTTGAAGTCGGGGATGGTGATGCCTCCTGAGGTTCTTTTGTTGAGCAAAATTGTTTTGGCCATGAGCTCAACCTGCAGCATAGCTGTAGATCTCTGCTTCTGGCTCTATCCATTGCTTGATGAAGGTTCTCCATTGATAATTATAGTGAGTATTCATTTGATTATAGGGGAAATCCTGTTTAGGCACCCTCTCTACTATTGCTTGGAGTTCTAGCCAGGGACATTTTGTGGGATTTTGAAGTTTTTCTTAGCACCAGGTTTTTTTCTCGTCCCACAGAGACTCTCTCTATTAAGTTATCCATATCTCTGTTATTCCATTCTGTGGCCCCTCTCACTCAGTAATCTCCTTCATTCATAATTTGCTCCCAATTCTCCTTGGTACATCCCTGTTATGAATCCATTTTACTCCAGACAGCTTCTCTATTTCCCTTTTCCAGATGGGTATCTGAGGTTTTCTCTTACATTCCTTCTGTTAACTAGCTGTTTATGGGTAGTGGCTTTCAGCCTGAATATTCATTTCTAAAATCTACTTATGAGTGAATATATACCATGTCTATCTTTCTGGGCTTATGTTACCTCACTCAGAAGGATATTCTCCACATCCATCCATTTGCCTGCAAATTTTAGGATGTCATTTTTTTAAGGCTCAGGAGTACTCCATTGTGTAAATATACCAAAATTTTTTAAATTAATTTTTCAGTTTACGGGCACCTAGGTTGGTTTTAGGTTCTAGCTATTATGAATCATTCTGCTATGAATATAGTTGAGCTAATGCCCTTGAGGTAGGAATGTGTGTCCTTTGGGTATATACCCAATAGTATTTCTGGATAACTGGGTAGAATGATTCCCACTTTTCTGAGGAACCACCATACTGTTTTTCATAGTGGCTTTACAAGTTTACACTCTCACAACCAGTGGAGGAGTGTTCTCCTCGTTCTATATCCTCTTCAGGTTAGGCTGTCATCTGTGCTTTTGATCTTAGCCATATGACAGTTTTAAAATGGTACTTCAGAGTAGTTTTCATTTGCATTTCTCTGATGGCTAAGGATGTTGAACAATTCTTTTTCTTTCAGTCATTTTCAATTCTTCTGTTGAGAATTCTTTTTAGATCATAACCACATTTTTAATTGGACTATTTTGGGTTTTGACCTCTAGTTTCTTGATTCTCTATGGATTTTAGAAATCAGTCATCGAAGTCCCAGAGCACTCTGTAGCAGGAGCAGATAAAGTCTGCCTGTCACCATACCCAAAGCTGCTGCTGAGGGAATTTGCAAGGCTACCCACCTCGACATCCAAGTGAGCAAACAGATAACTACAGAGGTCCCTGAAGGACAGACTCAGACCCTGCCCAGAGCTGCTGCTGAGGGAATTTGCACAGCTACCCACCTCGACCTCCAGCTGAGCAAACAGATAACTTCTGGGGTCTCTGAAGGACAGACTCAGACCCTGTCCAGAGAGGTGATAGGAGTCACACAAGCCCGAGTGCCACAACTGACCAGGAGCCATCTAATCATGAAACACTGAAGCCATGTACAAATGTCAGTGCAAAAAATTACATAATAATACAAAGAACAACATGGTAACTCCAGAAGAGAGTGGCAGTCCTACAACTACAGGACATGAACTGAACAATGAAGAGGAAATGGAAGGAAGCAACACCAAAAATTCCTTTTTGATGATCATCGAAGCTCTCAAAGAAGACATGGAAAATAGCCTTAAAGAAATAGAAGAAAATACAAACAAAAAATTGGAAGAGATGAACAAATCTATGAAAGAAACATGCCAGGAACTAAAAACTGAAATGGAAGCAATAAAAAAAAGCACAAAATGAGGCAAAGATGAAAACAGAAAATCTGAAGAAAAAACCTGGAACCACAGATACAAGCATAACAAACAGAGTTCAAGAGATGGAAGATAGAATCTATGAACTGGAAGACTCAGTAGCTCAAATAGATATGCCAGTGAAAGAAAATACTAAAACCAAAAAAGCCATAACAAAAAATGTTCAGGAAATTTTGTACACCATGAAAAAGACCTAGCTTGGGAATAATAGGAATAGAAGAAGGAGAATACCAGCTCAAAGGCACAGATAATGTTTTCAATAAAATCAGAGAAGAAAACTTCCCAAATCTGTAGAAGGGAGTGCCTATAAAGATACAAGAAGCTTACAGAACACCAAATAGATATGACCCCCCAAAAAATGTCAGCATGCCACATTATAATCAAGCCACAAAACATAAAGAACAAAGAAAAAAAATTTAAGAGCTTCAAAAGAAAAGGGCCAACTCACATATAAAGGCAGACCCATCAAAATAACACCTGACTATTCAATGGAAACGATGAAAGCTAGAAGGGCTTGGTCAGAAGTTATCCAGATGCTAACATAGCATGGCTGCCAAACTAGAATACTATACCCTGCAAAATTATCAATCACCATAGATGGAGTAAACAAGGTATTTCAGGAGAAAGTCAGACTGAAAGAATATCTGTGTACCAATCCAGCACTACAGAGAGTATTAGAAGGAAAACTCCAACCTAGGGAACCCAGATACACCCACGAAATAACAAACAAAAAATAATTCCACAGAAGAATAACCTAGAGAAAGGAAACACATACAAGTTACCCCCCAAAATGGCAAGAAATATGAATCAATGGTCACTAATTTCCCTTAATATCAATGGTCTCAACTCTCCTATAAAATGTTACACACTAACATAATGGATACAACAACAGAAGCCATTCTTCTGTTGCCTACAAGAAACACACCTCAACAACAAAGACAGACACAGGCTTAGAATAAAGGGTTGGGAAAAGATTTTCCACTCAAATGGTCCTTAGAAACAAGCAGGGGTTGCAATCCTAATATCAAACAAAGTAGACTTTAAGCTAAAAGCAATTAAAAGGGACCAAGATGGTCACTACCTATTTATCACAGAAAAAATTGGTCAAGAGGAGATTTCAATCTTAAATAATTATGCCCCTAATATAAGGGCACCAACTTATGTAAAAGAAACACTGCTAAAGCTCGAATCCCACATCAATTCTTACACCCTAATAGTGGGAGACATCAATACCCCACTTTCAACCCTGGATAGGTCAACCAGACAGAGTCTCAACAGAGAAATAAGGAGTCTAAAAGAGGTTATGATGCAAATGGATTTAATAGATATCTACAGAAGCTTCCACCCAAACGCAAAGAAATATATATATTTCTTAGCTCCTCGGGGAACTTTCTCCAAAATTGACCACATAATTGGTCATAAAGCAAATATCAACAGATACAAAAAATGGAAATAATCCCTTGCAACATATTGGACCACCAGGGCCTAAAGTTAGAGTTCAACAACATCAAAACCCAAAGAAAGCCTACCAACACATGGAAACTAAACATCAATCAGCTGAACCATCTCTGGGTCAAGAAAGAAATTAAGAAAGAAATCAAAGTCTTCCTAGAATTCAATGAAAATGAATCTACAACGTATCCAAATTTGTGGGACACAATGACAGCAGTCTTAAGAGGAAAATTCATAGCGCTAGATACCTACATGAAAAACCTAGAGAAGTCCCACACTAGAGACCTAACAGCACAGCTGAAAGCCTTAGAACAATTGGAAGCGAACTCACCTAGAAGGAGTAGACGGCAGGAAATAATCAAACTTAGAGCTGAAATCAATACAATTGAAACAAAAAGAATTGACAAAAAATGAGCGAATCTAAGAGTTGGTTCTTTCAGAAAGTTAACAAGATAGATAAGTCCTTAGCCAAACTAATCAAAAAACACAGAGAGAGTGTCCAAATCAACAAAATCAGAAATGAAAGGGGTGACATAACAACAGACCCCCAGGAAATACAGAAAATTATCAGATCATATTTAGAAAATCTGTATTCCAAAAAATGGAAAACCTAGAAGAAATAGACAGCTTTCTGGACAGCTACCATCTACCAAAATTAAATGAAGATCAAATTAATTACCTAAACAGGCCTATAACCCTTAAGGAAATTGAAGCTGTTATTAAAAACCTCCCCAAAAATAAAAGCCCTGGTCAAGATGGTTTCAGTGCCAAATTCTACCAGACATTCAAAGAAGATTTACTACTGTTACTCCTCAAACTATTTCACTCAGTAGAATCTGAAGGAATATTGCCAAATTCCTTTTATGAGGCCACAATTACCCTAATACCCAAGCCACTCAAAGACACAACAAAGAAGGAGAATTACAGACCAATTTCCCTCATGAATATTGATGCAAAAATTCTCAACAAAATTTTGGCAAACCACATACAACAATGCATAAAAGATATCATTCACCATGACCAAGTAGGCTTCATCCCAGAAATACAGGGCTGATTTAACATATGAAAAACTGTAAATATTTCAATCTTATAAACAAACTAAAGAAAAAATACCACATGATCATATCCTTAGATGCTGAAAAAGCCTTTGACAAAATCCAACACTCCTTTATGATTAAAGCCCTGGAGAGATCAGGAATTCAGGGAGAATACCTAAATATAATAAAGGTGATTTACAAGAAGCAGACAGCCAGTATCAAACTTATTGGAGAAAAACTCAAAGCAATCCCAATAAAGTGAGGAACTAGACAAGGATGTCCTCTCTCCCCTTATCTATTCAATATAGTTCTCGAAGTTTTAGCTAAAGCAATAAGGGAACGAAAAAAGATTAAAGGGATACAAATTGGAAAAGAAGAAGTGAAGCTATCTCTATTTGCAGATTTTATGATTGTATACATAAGTGACCCACAAAATTCTTCCAAGGAACCTGTACAGCTGATAAACACCTTCAGTAATGTAGCAGGATACAAGATTAACTTAAAAAATTAGTAGTCCTTCTATACACTAAAGATAGAAGAGCTGAAAAAGAAATAAGGGAAATATTACCCTACATAATAGCTGCAAATAGTATTAAATGCCTTGGAGTAACTATAACCAAAGAAGTAACAGACCTATTTGACAAAAATTTTAAATCACTGAAGAAAGAATTTGAAGAGGATATCAGAAAATGGAAAACTCTCCTATGGTCCTGGATTGGTAGGATCAACATAGTAAAAATGGCAATTCTACCAAAGGCAATCTTCAGATTCAATTTACTGCCTATCAAAATCCCAACACAATATTTTTTGGACCTTGAAAGAACAATACTCAATTTTATTTGGAATAACAGGAAAGCCAGGATTGCCAAAACAATTTTACTCAACAAAAGTACCTCAGGAGGTAACACCATCCCTGACTTCAAGCTATACAATAGAGCTACAGTAATAAAAACAGCCTGGTACTGGCATAAAAACAGACTTGTGGACCAATGGAATAGTTTTGAGGATCCAGATATTAACCCAAAAACCTATGAACACCTATTCTTTGACAAAGAGGCCCAAAACATTCAATGGAAAAAGGATAGTATATTTAACAAATGGTGTTGGCATAGCTGGGTGGAATTGTGTAGAAAAATTCAAATAGATCCAAGCCTATCACCCTGCACAAAACTGAAATCCAAGTGGATCAAAGACCTCAACTTAAACCCAGCCACTTTGTTCTTGATAGAAAAGAAAGTGGGAAATACACTTCTACAAATTGGCACAGGTGACCACTTCCTAAATATAACACCAGTGGCACTGACACTAAGACCAACAATCAATAAGTGGGATCTCCTGAAGCTAGGAAGCTTCTGCAAAGCCAAGGACACTGTCAATAGGACAAAACAACAGCCTACAGAATGGGAAAAGATTTTCACCAACCTTACAAGTGATAGAGGATTGATCTCTGAGATATATAAAGAGCTCAAGAATCTACAGCCCAAAACCTTGATTAATCCAATCAATAAATGGGGTACAGATCTAAAAAGGGAATTCTCAGCAGAGGAACTATGAATGGCTGAAAGGCACCTGAAAAAGTGCTCATCATCTTTAGCCATCAGAGAAATGAAGATCAAAACAACTTTGAGATACCACCTAACACCTGTTAGATTGGCTAAGATAAAAGGCACAGATGACAGCCTATTTTGTAGACTATGGGGAGCAAGGGAAACACTCCTCCATTGTTGGTGGGAGTGTAAGCTTGTTCAGCCACTTTGGAATGCAATATGGACGTTTCTGAGAAAATTGAGAATCTGCCTCCCCAAGGACCTAGTAATACCACTTCTGGGTGTATACCATAAAGAGGCACATTCACACTTCAAAGGTATTAGCTCAACTATGAACATAGCAGCATTATTTTTTATAGCAAGAACCTGGAAACAACCTCGATGTCCCTCAACTGAAGAATGGATTAACAAACTGTGGTACATCTACACAATGGAATACTACTCAGCAGTAAGAAAAAAATGATATCCTAAAATTTACAGGCAAATGAATGGATTTGGAGAATATCTTCCTGAGCAAGGTATCACAAACTCAGAAAGAAAAGCAGGAGATGTACTCACTCATTATTGTTCTCTAAACAAACAAACAAGAAAAAAGCCAAGAATGCCCAGGCTGCATAAGCAGGGAATGTACTCACTCATTAGTGGACTTTAAACAAAAAGCAAAGCATTCACAAGCTGCAAACCACAACCACTGATCAGCTTGGGATCAGAAACACCCTGGACTGACCCTTCGGATCCCACTTCAACTATAGGAACACCTGACTCACTCTTGAGGGAGGGGGGACAAAACTGGATTTACCAGGTGTGGAGACTGATCTAAGCATTATTGGTCCAGTGGGACCATAGGACTGTCTGCTCCCTGCCCAGGGAGGGGATGGAGAGTTGTGGAGAAGAAAAAATGACCTGATGTGGCAGGAGGGGGAAGGTACCTTAAATAAGGATATACAGGGATGAAAAAGAAAAAATTCAGAGGGAAAGCTGAACACAAAGTAAATATATGTGTAGTAATCTTATTTGCATCATCACCCTTGATAAGTTATACTTATGATTTTTAACTTCTTCATAGTTATTGTTAACTTATCAGCATTTTAAATTCATTTTACTGTTTTTCTTGATAAATACAAAATAAATATAGAAGGAAAAAAAAAGAAAAAAATCAGTCCTCTGCAAGATATAGGGTTGGTACAGATCTTTTCTCATTTTGTCGTTTGTCATTTTGTCTTACTGACCAAGGACTTGCTTACAAAAGCTTCTTTGTTTAAGGAGGTCTCATTTATTAATTGTTGTTCTTAGAGTCTGTGCTACTGGTATTATATTTATAAAGTGGTCACCTGTGTCAATGTGTTAAAGGGTATTTTCCACTAACTTTTTTTATCAAATTCTGTGTAATTAGGTTTATGTCAAGTTTCTTGACCCACTTGGTTTTGAGTTTGTGTAGAGTGATAGATAGGGATATTTTTGCATTTTTCTATATGTTTGTAGACATCTAGACAAAGATGTTCCTGAAAACAAAAGGTTTAATGTGCATTATGTTACAAAAATGGTTCCTAGGTTTGTATAAGGATGCGTTCCATATACTGACACTGTATTTCTAATTCTCTGGACATTTCTTTGACTAAGGTAAGGCCAAGTCTGGTTCTTCTGCTTCTGCTAAGGTAAAGAGCAGGAGTCATTATGGTAAAGAAGCAAAGAGGAGAATGGAGTATAGCCTGCCTGATGTGTCCATTTCTGCTTGCTTCTATTTTCTTCATGGCACTCTTTTGTACCACCCTAAGAGACAACAAAAACTGGATATTTTAACCACTCGCCCTTGTGCACAGTCCATCAGGTTCAGCTTCACTTTGTGAAGCAGCCTTAGTATGTGAAGACATGGAAGAAAACAGTGGTCTACTGGTTGCCCTAGGTGATGTCCTATGAGAAGGAGCAGTTTATGATCTATAAGCCTTCTTATATTTGGAAAATCAAAGATAGATTTTTTTATATCTCATACACATGAAGAAGCCACTACTTATATGAATAATATGATCTATTAAACTAATGCAAAAAAAGCTCATTGCTGTCCACTTTTTGAACTCTTTCACACAATTTCCTTCACCTGCAAATCTGAGAAATTCTCTCCCAATAATGAAATCTTCTCTTCCCGAGTTCATGTCTTTACTTACTTCTCCCGAATTAGCCCGATGACACTGGAATTCATCATGGCTGAAAGGCCCCGATAATTTTCTATCCTTATCAAAACCTTCTGTTCTCCCAACCCACCATGATGGCCTCCCAGTTCTCTATGGGGTCACCTCCTTCTAACAGGGCCTCTTTCCTCATCATCTCCAGTTAATAACATTCCCCTGGAAATCATAATTCAACTATCCCACACTGATCACAGACAGCTTCCATTCTTGCATCCCTCCACCCTCACCCTTCCTGGGTATCTCAGAATAGCTCTAATTCAAATGACGAGCTTAAAGACACCAAAACCACTGAAATGTTTCGATGCTTTAGTAGTGTTCTCTATTTAGCTCACCCAGCTAGTAAAACACTGGGGCTGGTAGAAGGCTGAAACGGCAGACACGGGCCCCATCCTTTAAGGCCCAAGCATCTCATTAAGTTCTGGAAAGTAAACCACACATTTGTTGTTCTTTTTGAAGAGCTGAGAGAGCTCTCTCTTGTTCTGTATCACACAACACAAGTGCTCAGGGATGATGTGCTTCTTGCTCCTGAAGTGGGTTTCCTTGGCAGCCTGCTCAAGGAGGTTGGATGTCAGGTACTCAAGTATACCAGCAAGGAATACAGGTGTAAAAGAGCTCAGGCGCTGACAATAGTTTCCTTCTCGAAGGTAGCGATCCATTCGGCTCACAGGAAATTGAAGTTCCGCTCTTGTGGAACGGGATATTCTTTGCTTTCTCCGTGGCATGGTGAAGGTTTGATGGATTTGGCTCAGCTACACCTCTCTTCTGGCCTGGGTCTCTCCATACAGTCAACTTGTATAACCACTCATGTGTTTATTCCTCATACATCAGAAGAGGCCTTTGTGAACTTAAACTTTGTGATGTCATTGGTTCCCATGAGAGTCTGATGTTTCCCATGTTAAAAAACTGCTGACCTTAGTAAATTCACTGCCCATTATCAGGAAAATGTAACTTTCTACTTGGTTTTCGCCCTTTAACAAAGTTTCTGTGTTAATGGCAAACTTCTGACTGTAGGATGTAGCCTCTGTTTATGAATGAGATTAGTTTTACATTACCTTGAACCACTTTTTAGCCATATATATAAATCCTTGTTCACATAGCTTGCATAAAACTTCCAGCAGAGGTTTATACACCCTCTGCTCATAACACAGTGAAACTAATATTGCTTCTATTTCATAGTGTGATATATATTACATATTTAATAAAAACTGAATATTGGAAAGAGAGCCGATAGTCAAATCTTCGGCAGACAGCTCAGGAAATTTTGATCCTTGAGTATAAGGACAAACAGCTGAGACTCAATCACACACACACACACCTTTAATCCCAGCACAGGAAAAGTTATGAGTGGTGACCTACACCCTTAATCCCATAACTCCAGAGATAGAACCTTCTCTGGTTCTGTGAGTTCAAGGCTAGCTACAAAACAGAGTATCGCACATCTTTAATCCTGACCTGGATGGGATACAGCTGATGAGAAGGATATATAAGGTCTCTTAGGAACCCAGCAGAAGCAGAAGGAACTGACAGAAGCGACAGGCATAAGAGAACAGGATCAAGGCTGAGGAAGTTGCAAGACAGCTAGGTGAGATTTGACTGTGTTGTGTTCTCTCTGTGATATTTCAACCTTCACCCAATATTTGGCTCTGAGTCTTGTTTTTTACCATCCAAATTCATGGAACTATATCGTAATTGATAATCAGGACTGATGTGTCTATTTGTTGACTCTCCTTTGAACTAGTTATTGAATTTAACAACTCACTTATTATCTGCCTAAAATTTATCTTAAAAATATTTTAAAAATTTGTCTATGTAGTGGGATTATGTGTTACATGTTAAAGAATTGTCTTACCTATGGATTTACTAAAAAGCAGATTGGCCAGAGAAAAACAGGGAATGTGGGTGGGCCTAACAGACTAAGAAAACTCTGAGAACATCTCAGAGCAGAGCACAAATGCCACAAAGTCACCAGAGCTTCCAGGAGATGCAGAGGAAATGCTGCTAAGAAAATGTACTGAGCCTCATGGCTGAAAAGGATAAGAAACATGAGTTAGCTTAAGACTAAAGAGCTAGCAAGTTATACGCCTGGGCCCTAGATCAATCAGCATAAAAATAAGATTGTGTGTTATTACTTGAGGCTAAATGGGGCTGCAAGTGTGTCTGAATTTGGAGGCTAGGCCAGAAAGGCTAGCCAGATACCTCATACAATATGTCTATATCTGTTTAATTTTTTTCATTTCTATGCATTTTGGAGGATATCCACTGATATAGTTAACTTATTCACTTACTATGACCTTCAAAGTTCAATCACAGAATTGTACCATCAAGCCTTTTTACTTTGGTTCTTCAATACATGTCCACTGTACTAATAGTCTTATTAAGTTTTACTATCTTTTAGCATTTATTAATTGTATAAAACAAGTAATTTCATTACATTATTTTAATCTCTTAATATATACATATTTATAGAAATGTATCACTTGTTAGCATATACATTATGTACTGTGCTTATAATCTTTTTAAGGTTTGTACTATTTTTTTTCATGATTTCTAATTTGGTGTTTCTGTTTTGTTTTCATTCCTGTATAGTGGATAATTTTGCCTACATCTATTACATGCAAGCCTGGTACCAGCAGAAGCTAGCAGAAACCATTGGATTCCCAGGACCTGGAGTTCCAAGACTATTATGAGTGTCATACAGATGCTTGGAATCTATCTTAAGTATTCTGAAATAACCACCAACAGCCTTCACTTTAAAGCCATCTCTCCAGCCACTATATAAATTTATAAAAAAAATTTATTCTCTACCTTACAAGATAAATTTATCTAATTGGCCATATAGGAATTGAACTGCTTTACTATTTTATCTATTATCATTTTACTTTAACTTTTACATCTGTTAAAATATGTGTCTGTGTGTATGTGTGTGTGTGTGTGTGTGTGTGTGTGTTTGTATATGTACACCATGGAACAATGGCAGGTATGTGAACCAGGAGACAATTTGTGGAAATCAGTTCTCTTTCTACCACAGAGCACATGAGTAGCTAACTAAGATTGTTAGGCTGGATAGCAAGTGTCTTTACCAATTGAGCTATATCATTGGCTGCACTTAAAAATTACTTATTTTACTTTGCTAAGGCTATATCATTGTCTTAATGAAATACTGGTAAAAGATCCACTAAATACTTCAGTGCATTTAAATTTTATTTAAGTCATTCCTAATTTTAATAATACCATTCCATAAACTTGACAAAATGAGCCTGAATTAGAGAAAGGAGGGAATTATTATTTAATGTGTAATATTTCTGCTTATGATGATTAAGTTTGGGGAATATCTGAAAACATGTAGTAGTTGAACTTTCACAATAAAGTAAACGTACTTACTATTTTAAGATTATATAGTTAAAAACCTGTCATGAATATACAATAAAGTTTTAAAAATTGACTTGAAACATATTTTAGTATACAAACAACTGAGAATTATCTAATTGCTCAACACACACACACACACACACACACACATACACACACACACACACACACACACACACACACACACACTTCTACCTAACAAAACATTTCTCAAAATCTCCTTACAGTCAGGGTGATAGAACCTTACAGAAATTTAGGTGAGATTTAAAATCTGCTTTCCAAAAAATACCTGGATAGTACCTGTGACAGTCATTTACCAAGTACACAGTGTCAATAAAGAAGTAGTTTGACATTGGAAGACTGTTTATTTACTGTTGACTATTTATAGAAATGCTATTTAGTAAAAGAATATAATATATTTAATTACATAACCACCTTGTATTCAGATAATAATACAATATTTATTATTTTTTAAAAAATTATGACTATGGCTATTTGGGATAAAAAATATTTTGGGTTGTTTTTGTTTTGTTTATAAATAAAAGAAATATCAACTTTTGACAAATTTATTGTTATCAGTAGCCCATCCGAAAAAGTTATTTTGTAGTTGCATGAAGGCCATTCTATCTATTATACTTTTTAGTTTTATCTTTGAAACCATGCAAAAACATTGAAACTGTGCATCACATTTAGAGTACATTATAGTACAGATTGCATTACTCTTATAGTGAAATGATTTGAAGTTCAATTTGTAGAAAAATGTGACCTTCAAACTGGGTACCAAGTCAATCTTTCATTTCATGTCAGCAGAAATTATCTAGGGACCACTGAGTTAAATGTCAGTTAGATTAGATCCCATTATGTTATATATATTTCTAACACCCACACACATACACACACCCACACCCACACTTTTCTTCTTGAATTGTTTTGTAAAATTACATAATGTTCTGTCTTTTTACTAATTTAATTTTTCTCAAACATTTATATCAATTTCACTTTAAATTATTCCTCCAAAGTTACTTTTAGTTAAAAATATATCAGGTTAAAAATAAATGTTTCAAATATTTGTTTTCATCATATATAGATGACAGTTATAACAAGTTTATGAATCATTATAACATCACAGTGAAGATATTGAATGAAAAGAAAATATGAACTCTTTTGAATATAGTTTTTCTGATGCATCCATCCAATTATATTTTGAGACATTTCTTAAAAGTAAACAAAAGGTCAGGATGCATCTAAGTGTGCTGTGTCTTGCTCTGATTTCAACATTCTGACATCTATTGTAGCTTTAATATCATTCACCACTAATGTAATTTATATAAATCCTTGTGCTAAAATTCACAATTATCCAATCCAGATCTTATCTTTTAAACATGTATTTTGAGTATGCTATTCACAACATGAAGTTTTGATACAGTATATTTTTCATAAGAGATTGTTGGAAATAATTTACAGGACTAATGTTTTAAATAACTATGTAATCAAACTATATAATCTATACATTTTCAAGGTGTTGTTAACTATGCCATTAACCATGTAGTTTATTTTTCATATAACATACAGTGATCATAATGACAAGGGAATAATTCTTAATCCTTTTACAAAGAAACTATAACATGTAAAGTAATATTGATTGTAAAGTAACCCTTTCTTTTATCTTATGTGTTACATGAATGAAGTGAACTACTGTGTAGGGATAATATTTTCAGGATAAGTAAAATTAACATAGTATACAAATGCTTGATAGATTTAGCAAAATCAAGTATATTACACCTGGAACTAAATTAGAAAAAATGATTAAGTTCTATTGTAACAAAGTTATAGCATGCTTTCATGAAAGGGAGACTAATTCTTTATTTATAAATACCAAGTATGAGCTTAGGCTAGCTTTGTACTAGTTTTTTTTAATTATATTAACTCATTTTTATTAATCTCTGTGCTGATTTAAGGCTTATTTATCTCATCGATCAATGGTCTATCTTACTTCTCTGCCTCCTCTATTTCTGGCTAGCTGGCCCCTCAATGGCTGACTCACTTCCCTTTTTTCTCTGTCCACCAGTCCTGCCTATCGCTCCTGTTCCTAGATATTTGCCATGTAGCTTTTTATTAGACTTTTCAGATGCCTTAGGCTGACTAGGTAAAACATCAGTACATCTTTATATAGTTGAACAATTATAATGCAATACAACCAAATGTAACACAGTTTTACATAGTTAAATAAATATTCTATTTTACAACATAAAGTAGCTGTAGTAATATTTACATTCTTCCCAAGTACAAGGCCTGCAATTCTGACATCTAATATAATACCTCTTCTATAGTTTTTAGGTGAATTAAATGCTATACTCTGTCTTCAACGTTCTGATATTCATGGGCCTATTAAGACAACTTGAGCACTGGCATCAATCACCTTTGACTACATCCTTTAAATACTACTCACTTGAAATCTAAGTTTTCCCCATTCAATAGACCCCTAATTCTTTATATGTATGAAAAAACTAGAGTCTTCTTATTCCTTTTTGTGAAGGGACTATATAGAAAATTCATTTCAGAAACAGCTGTTTAAAGTATTACATTTTTACCTAAGTGCACTCCATTAAGATTTTTAAATAACAAGTTGGAAGAGATTTTCAAACTGAAGTATTTTAAAGTAAAGCATTGTGTGTAATATCTCTTGCTATTGATTTAAAATACACTTGTATATAAAAGTCAAAGTGTGCCTACATTTTTTTATTCAGGACTGCATGAGCACAGTATTTTCTACTTTAGTCTTGGTGGTAATCTAAAATAGTAGGCTTTATATAACCTAAAGTACTTTGAAAGTGAGCTACATCATCAGCTTTTATTTACTATATGATACCACATACATACCACCTTAATAATAACTAATTTCAAACACTCTTATTTGTCTTTCAATTTTCATTATTCTTACTTATACTTTACATTGTAGAATTAAATCACATCTTATACCTACATTTTTAAGAATAAGTTAGTATTGATTATGAACTCATAGGAAAGCACATCTCTGTTGTTCATCTAATTTGTCATTTATATATTTATCTATTCTCTCTATTTTAGATGTCCTTTGAATGTTGCCATACATGTTTGCTTTCAGCCAAACAATCAAACTAACTTAAAACAAATAAACAAAAAATCTTTTTATCTTATGTTTTTATTAAAACCTTAAGGTAATATTTAGAGTTACTACATTTTGACATGTGAATGTGTGTGTGTGTGTGTGTGTGTGTGTGTGTGTGTGTACTTGCTACAGAATATATTTGGAAGTCATAAGACAACTTTCAGGAAATGGTTCTTTTCTGGAACCATGTGGGTCCCAGGGAATGAGTCAGTTGGTCCTATTAAAGTAGAAGATAAACATTAATTATATTTGGTTTTTCTTTCCTTATTTAAATCTTTTTAAATTGTTTTTTGAAAATCAATAACAAACATTATATAAAAAAGAAAAATATTCAGAATAGATAAAATACACATACAGTAATAATGTGTTTTTTTCTCTAAAACACATGAAGCATAAAAAATAAAAGGACAGTAGGTCACAGCTAATACCCACTAATACATTTTGGCACCCACAAATTTCTGCTAAGCAAAGCTTCTATTGTTTTTGTGAGTATAGCTCACTTTGTTTGGTTGGAGTTTTTCTTTTCATACTTTCTATAGGATTTGTTTTATGAACAAATATTGTTTAAATTTGTCTTTGTTGTAAAATATTTTGTATTCTTCAACTACAGTAATTGGAAGTTTTGCTTGGTATAGTAGTCTTTGAGGGATCTATAGTCTTATTGATTATGCACTGTATCTGTCTAGGTATTTTTGGCTTCTTATGCTCTCTACATTCCTACCGAAAACTTCAGAAACAGACCTAGTCTTTACTAGAAGCCAGGCTTATTTTAGAGACTCCAGAAAAGAGCTTCAGCTTTACCTGTGGTCAGGCATGGACTAGACAAACAAGATTTCTAAAACACCAACAGAGATAGCCTCCCGGATAAGAAAAAACTCAACAGTCCCCAGAATGATTTTTCACTTTGATCATATGACCAGAGTGAAAAGAGAAGCTATGAAGCAAAACACCCATCCAGCAAAGGCAAATGAAGGAATGAACACATAGTCATATAATCACCCAAAATTTAGATGGCTAAAGGCCAATTCAAGAAAACAGTCAATAAGATAAAATGGCACCACAAAAATCCAGCTATCCTTCTGCACTAAAACTTGATCTTTCCAATGCAATGGAGGCACAAGAAAATGACATTAAACAATTTTAGAGATGATAGTTGTGGGCAGGACTGTCATACATTAATTTATAATCTAAAATAATGTCTAGAATACCTATATGTAACTAAAGTAAAAGATTACTTGGAAGAAGACACTTGTACCTACTGAGATATCTCACTGTCAGATCATTGATATTTTTTAATTAAAGTGACCCAGTCATGATGCTGGAGTGAGGAAAGTAGATCTGCCAGGAGTGGATGCTGAATTAAGCCATATGGGGACCTTGGGATCTCCTGCCCTTCCTGGGGAGGAGATAAAGTGATGTGGAGAAGAGAGAGTGACTAGAAGGGGTAGAAGGGGGAAGGAAGGTTGAACAAGGATATACACAAATAAAAATATGAATTTATTCATAACAAAACAAACAGATAAATAAATAAATAAATAAAATACAAGTAAGAGCTTGACCCTATGGTATCCTAGACTGAGGGGGGAGTCAGGTAGCTTCAGACAGCAACGATGTCAGTTTCAGCTCAGAGTGGGAAGTGAGCAAGTTCAAATCCCTGGGCTTCCTGAGGACCTCATCCCAAAGGCCAGAGCCATAGTCTTAGATTTGACCTCACAAACATCCTGCCTCCTTTCTTTAGTAAGAAATCAAAGACTTCCAAGAGTTTAACAAAAATGAATACACAACATATCCAAATTTATGGAACACAATGAAAGCAGACTTAAGAGGAAAATTCATAGCACTAGATACCTACATGAAAAAACTAGAGAAATCCCACACTGGAGAACTAACAGCACAGCTGAAAACCTTATAACAATTAGAAGCAAACTCATCTAGAAAGAAGAGATAGCAGGAAATAATCAAACTTAGAGCTGAAATCAAGACAATTGAAAGAAAAAGAACAATACAGAGAATCAATAAATCAAGAGCTGGTTCCTTGAGAAACTCAAAAAGATAGATAAAACTAAACTAACCAAAAAGGAGAGAGAGAGTATCCAAATGAACAAAATCAAAAAGGAAAAGGAGGACATAACAACAAAGACACAGGAAATCCAGAGAATTATCAGGTCATACATTGAAAACCTATACTCCACAAAAATGGAAAACCTAGAAGAAATGGACAGCATTTTGGACATGAACCATTTACCAAAAATAAATGAAGAAGAGATTAATTACCTAAACAGACCTATAACCCTTAAGGAAATTGAAACTGTCATTAAAAGTCTCCCAAGTAAAAAATAGCCCAGGTCCAGATGATTTCACTGAAGAATTCTACCAGAAATTCAAAGAAGAACTAAAACCAATACTCCTCAAACTGTTTCACACAGTAGAAACAGAAGGAATAATGCCAGAGTTTTTTTATGAGGCCATAATTACCCTAATACCAGAACCACTCAAAACACAACTAAAAAAGAAAATTACAGACTAATTTCCCTCATGAATATTGATGAAAAAATTCTCAACAAAAGTCTGGCATACCATATACAACAACATATAAAAAATATCATCCACCACGATCAAGTACACTTCATCCCAGAAATGCAGGGATGGTTCAACATATGGAAAAATATAAATGTCATCCATCATATATAAAAAAAATTGAAGAAAAAAAAACCACATGATTATATCCTTAGATGCTGAAAAAGTCTTTGCCAAAATCCAGCACTCCTTTATGATAAAAGTCCTGGAGAGAAATACAGGGAATATCTAAATATAATAAAGGCAAATTACAGGAAGCCGACAGCCAAAATCAAACTAAATGGAGATATACTAAAGCAATCCCACTAACATCAGTAATGAAACATAAAGAGATTAAGTGGATTCAAATTGGAAATGTAGAAGTGTAAAAATGACAGCCAACAGAATGGGAAAAGATTTTCACCAACCCTACAAGTGACAAAGGATTGATCTCTAAAATATGTAGAGAACTCAAGAACTAGAACCCCAAACCTTGAATAACCCAATCAAAAAATGGGGATCAGAACTAAAAAGGTTATTCTCAGCAGAAGAATTATGAATGGCTGAAAGGCAATTGAAAAAGTACTCAATATCTTTAACCATCAGAGAAATGCAAATCAAAACAACTTTGAGATACCACCTTACACCTGTTAGACTGGCTAAGATAAAAGACACATATGACAGACTATGCTGGACAGCTTGCAGAGCAAAGGGAACACTCCTCTATTGTTGGTAGGAGTGTAAGCTTGTTCATCCACTCTCGAATGCGGTATGGTGGTTTCTCAGAAAACTGGGAATCAATCTCCCCAAGGATCCAGAAATACCACTAATGGGCCTGTACCCTACAGATAAATATTCACACCCCAAAAGAATTAGCTCACCTATGTTCATAGCAGCTTTATTCATAATAGCAAGAACCTGGAAACAAGCTAGATGCCTCTCAACTGAAGAATGGATTAACAAACTGTGGTACATGTAACACAATAGAGTACTACTCAGCAGTAAGAAAAAATTATAAATTCACAGGTAGATGGATGGATTTGGAGAATATTCTCCTGAGAGAGGTATTACAAACCCAGAAAATAAACAGAAGATGTACTCACTCATTAGTGGAATTTAAACAAATGAATAAATGTAAAGCATGTCCAAGCTGCAAACCACAATCACTGAACAGCTTGGGTTCTGAAGCACCTTGAAGCAGCACCTTGGAGCCCATTCCCTCCAAAGGAACACCTGACCCAGTCTTGATGTTGAGATGAGGAATGTGGTCTTGCCTGAAGTAGATGAAGAATAAAACCACCTTGATACCTTGGGACCTCCTGCCCTTGCTGGGAGGGAGATGATGAGATGGGGAGAAGAAAGAGTGACTAGGAGGGGCAGGAACGGGAAGGGTGTTTGAACAAGAAGACACATGGACAAAAATGAGAATTTAGTCAAAAATAAAAATAAACAAACAAATAAATAAATATATCCAGAAAAATTATCTTTATTGACAATGAGATCTGATTTTATAAAGTATTACACTATAAATACAAATTTGTCAAAGACAAATGTTTAAAAATCATACTTCTGTGAAAATTTTCACTGAGGTTTCTGAATACAAATGTTATTTCAATTTAAATTTAAAATTTTTGGGGAATTAATTAATGATATCTTTTTCTCTTCATTATTAAAACACAAATGTTTTAGAAATAAAATCAAATATATTTTAATATTTTGTCTCATACAACAAAGAAGTACTAAACAGTAGAATTTTTCTATAAAGATTTTCATAAAATATCATGACAATAAAATGATAATTATAGCAATGAATAAGTATAAATGTCAAAATCATAAGCATACAATTTATTTCACATAGTGTTTGTGTATCAGCTAAAAATATATAAATATGACATTTTCATTATTAGTCTTTTTTAATGTTCACTTTGTGTGTGCGTGTATGTGTGTGTATGTGTAGGTGTGTGTATGTGCTAACTGGAAGGAATTGACACATTCTAAAAAGTCCCAGCCCCAGTGAAAAAGTCTATCTAGTTACAACAATATAAGTTAAATGTCACGTGGTTAAGACTTTAATTTTGAAAATTTAAAACTGTATTTTGTTCATCTTCATATACTCACTTCCTCTCCGACCCTTCCAGGTCCACCTCCAGCTACTAAACCACAACATTTTTTTTTAACAAAAATCATAAATTATCAACTCCAATTTGTGATACTTTGCATGTCGATTTGGTATTGTCTATCTAATAAATGTTCAGACCAATATATTTTTAAGCTCTCAAAAAATTTCATGGCCCAAATTCAGCTTTTCTGAGCTATTAATAGGTTCTAGATAAACAAAATATAGCGTGGAAAAGGGTAACCAAATGTATACTTCACCTGTTGTAGCAGGAACATTTTTGAATAGGCAAAGTACACTTATCAAGAAACTGTCAGGAATTTTTTGCTGTTGTTCTTTTAGTTGTCACCAAAATCTACAGATGAGAATCTGAAAATATAGATAAAGATTATGGTAAAGGTCTGTGAACTGTTACACTGATACCTGAAAAGTACTCTGCTTCCAAGAAGCTGGTAAACCAGTGAAAATATGTAGAACTATATAACTTCAAAATATTCCTGATAACACTGGAAAGGACAGACTGTTTATATAAGCTGATAAACATAAAAATTCAATGCAGTTATAGAGAATATGAGGTTATGAGAATTCTATACTCTCTGTAAGCTTCTTGTATCTTTATAGGCATTTCCTTCTTCAGGTTAGGAAAGTTTTCTTCTCTGATTTTATTGAAAACATTATCTGTGCCTTTGAGCTGGTATTCTTCTCCTTCTTCTATTTAAGCATACCCCCCACATATGTACATGAATTTGAGAAACATAGAAGTTGATATATTTTTTCTTAAAAAGAATGTGAATATAGTCCATCATCTGAATTGGGTTCATCTTTGATTGCAGAGGCAGCTGACATGGTCAACAAATTTATCAAAGAAACCCCCTGGCTTTTGAAGAATGGTACTTCATACATCTGGATCTGCCCATCCAGGCGAACTAAGTAAATTATTGCATAACTTTAAGCATAATTGATAACAGATACCTTTAATTTTTCATCTCTATTCTTTTGGCCAGCTTTCCCATTAATAATCTAAGCCATAAATGTTGATAGCTATTGATCGAAATCCCCGGTGTGCATGCAAATCCATCTTAAATTCCCCCTGCCTTTCATGTGCAAGCGCTCAGGGGCCTCTGTTAAGTCTTCTTATAGGGATCGACCCCCAATGTGCCTGGAGAAGACCCCGGATATGCAACGTGGTGTGTTGATGGCCACAAGAAAGCTGTCTGTCACATTCTCTCTCTCTCTCTCTCTCTCTCTCTCTCTCTCTCTCTCTCTCTCTCTCTCTCTCTCTCTCT
>PVIH01021943.1:0-28426 GCA_004025045.1 Sigmodon hispidus | reverse complement strand
AAGGTATTAGCTCAACTATGTTCATAGCAACATTATTTGTAATAGCAAGAACCTGGAAACAACCTAGATGTCCCTCAACTGAAGAATGGATTAACAAACTGTGGTACATCTACACAATGGAATACTACTCAGCAGTAAGAAAAAATGATATCCTAAAATTCGCAGGCAAATGGATGGATTTGGAGAATATCCTCCTGAGTGAGGTATCACAATCTCAAAAAGATAAGCAGGGCATGTACTCACTCATTAGTGGTCTCTAAACAAATAAACAAGTAAAAAAAGCCTAGCATACCCAAGCTGCAAACCACAACCACTGAACATCTTGGGATCAGAAACACCCTGGACTGACCCTTTGGACCCCACTCCAACTATAGGAACACCTGACTCACTCTTGAGGGAGGATGGACAAAACTGCTTTTGGCCTAGACATTGTGACAATCTCTGGAGGTAAGCACTAGAGATTTTTTGGATTGTGGTGCCTTTTTTCCTGGGACCCAAAGGAGGGGAAACTGAATGCAGTATTGTTCCTGGGGTAAGAAGGAGATAAGGGATTTCTCAATCTCTCTCTGGGGAACTCAGTCTAACAGGCAACTTGGTTGAGCCTGTAGGCTCCTGCCAGGGGAGTGGCTGAGGCATCTGGTCTCTGGGACTCAAAGGGGGCTGAGTCATTTGGTTTCCACACTCTTCCCAACCAGGAATGTTGGGGGAGGGGTCTGAGTTCTGGAGAAAACGCAGAAAGGCAGCTGATTTGCTTGATTCTGAACAGGACCAACCTTGCGTCTTCTTCGTCTCTCTTGTGGAATGTTGCCAGTCTCTACATTTCTGTCAAGTCAGTTTTTAGTTTCACTTTATCTATGTGCTATTGTTCTCTTATTTTGAGATCATAGGACAAACTCCATCTTCGGGACCTAATTCTTCCATAGACCTCATGTTGTAGCACTTGGAAGATTTCAAGAAGAAGGCCCGGGAATCAAGAGAATCTCCTCCTTCTGAAAGCTCCTCATTCTATCAGTGGCCAACTTTAAGAGTCTACAGGCCTCCTGGGGGCATTTTCAACCTCATGGTTTCTTTTGCAGTCTGGGCAAAGTCTTTGGAGACCTGGGCCACCCTGACCAAATACCTTATATTGTGGGTTCTCCTCTTGGAACTCATCCCTCTTGCCCCCAAATTGGCTCCAATCACACCAGAGGAGGGGGAGGAAATACCTAATTACCTTCCTCCAAGAAAGAAACCATCCCTTCCTTATGTGGGCCAAGGAAACAGGCAAAGGCAGATGTTGCTCAGGCTCCTTCTGCTACCTCATCTTCCATTTGCCCAAAAGCTGCTAATGTTGAGGACAAGCCAACATACTTCTCCAACTCCAATCCCTTCTCCTCACCCACTACAGCTCCATGGAGAATTTGGTGGGCCCTTCCCCCATACTCCCTCCTGGAAAATTACAGCTGGAAGAAGTAAGAAAATGATCTGTCTGTTTGGAAAGCATGGATGTGACCACTGAATGCTTGTTTCTGACTGGTCTTGAAGGTACGAGTTTATTGTAGTCTGTGTGTCTTGGCTGCAGCTCAGCTGTTACTGTTGTAGACACTACCCCCAGCTCAGAATTTATCTCTGGTCATTGGATCTGATGTAATAGGGATTCAAATGTCAATTGAATATGAATAATATTAAAGTTGTTTTATGATGCTCTGCTTTATTGAAGAGCTGGCTCTGGAACTGGGTTTTGGCTCACCAATTTTTTCAGACCCAGACTTGCTTTTAAAATCTCTATGTCCATGTTCAGGGTCAAAAATTGGCATGCAGAAAGAATAAGAGAAAAGTGTACATTTACTGAGTATGGTTAAAAATCTGTAATATTTGCAATAAAAATGTTAACTCTAAATTTTAACACATGGTTAATAAAGTGTTACATAGGCAATCTTAAACATCTGATCCATTAGGGTCGACAGTTCTAGACAAATATTCAAATTGCTAACCTTGTTTTGCTTTAACCACTTTAGTTCTGCTTGTGACTGCTTCTGTTAACTGAAATATGTCAACTCAAAACAAGGTTTTTAAGCTTAAAGGCTCAAGACTGCACTGAAATCCCAAACACCCAGTATAGTCTGTGGCCAACTAAAATCAGGCTCCCAACTATTAAGCAAGAGAAACTGGGATATTCCTATCTTATGATGCAGTAAGATGATAAGCTTAAACAATCTGTTGAGAGAACATGGAGCACTGTTTCAACCTATGGATTGTGACCTTTCAGGGTCAAAAGACCATTTTCAAGAATAGTGTAGGGTTGCCTGCATGTCAGCCGTCTGAATCATGATTCATAACAATGCACTATGAAAACTTGAAAACCATAGGTTTGTGTCTAATATCCTTGTTTTTGCTAGGATTGTTAGACTGTTGCTATTTTTAGTAAACTGAGTCATACAGGAAGCTCTTGTGTTCTAAAATGGTACACTGTGTAAGGATCAGGAAATTTTCCATTTCTTTATAGACTATGTTTACAAGCTAAAAATCTTACCTTGATACTAATCATCAGTCATCTCATAAAGGATTAATTTTTTGATATGTTCAAATTAGCTTCTTACATATGTTTTCAAAGTTAAGCCTCTAGATGTTCAGAACTACACTTAATAGACAATGGTCCTCAGATGATTCAGAGATCTGAGGATATGGCATTCAAAATGTTTAATAAAAGAAGCTTTTTATGATAGAGATTCACGCTGGCTCCTGGAAGCACCAGGTCTTCTCTAAAGAAGATGGTGAGCACAGAAGAACCTTCATCTGGAGCTTGCTTTAAATTTGGCAGGCTGGCCACTGGGTTAAAAAAAAAAAATACTGCCCTTCACCTCAACTGCTGCCAAGACCTTGTCTAGACTGTAGACAAGCAGGACACTGGGAAAATTGATTGCCTTGCTTTGCCTAGACAAGGTAAGCCAGTCGCCACAAGTGGTCATCAGTTAATTTAGAGACTTATAACTGGTAAATATAATGAAAACAAATAACTATTGAGTACTCAGCCTCCAATGGAACATATGATCAACTTCCTCCCCACATGCATTCATTCCAAAGGCTCAGGAAGCATCATGGAAGAGGGCCAGAAGAAATGTGAGAGATAGATGATAAGGAGGAATATGATGGAATGCTGTCTTTTGAATACAGCATGACTAATCACACTCTTGAACTCCCTGTCCAGGATCTGGCCAACAAGGTCAGTCAGCATTTCATCAAACAGCTAGTTGGACTCAGTGGGCTACTGTCAAAAGGAGAACAGGATATAAATGGGACAGAAGACATGTTAGGGCACCTGGGCAAAGTTGGAAGGGGAATTGGGGCTTCCTGTGGAGAATTAGGGTACATATGATTAAGATGCATTCATTATTTGCATGTATAAAATTGTCATAGAATAAATAAAATATATTTATGAGTTGAATGCTGGAAATACATCTATCACAACCAAATATTTACTGTATTAGCAGCCCCTTCTCAGTTCCATGACATATGTGGGTGTGACTGCTAATATTAGCTTATTGGTAGGAAGTATCATCTGGACCCTTTCTCTCTTTTTCCTCTGCAATATTTTTGTCCCATCTATATTGCCTAATATTTTCCTTTGCAAACCGAACATCCCAAGCAATGAGTTCCTGAATGAATAAAATTGCACTCATCTGTCATCTTGCAAATGTCTTCATGGGAAAATCTTTTTAAAAAGTTTAGATTGCTCTGGGACTTTGTTGTCTTTCCTCCTTCTTCCATTGCTTATCACCCCACCCCCAGTTAGCCCATCAGTAGGCCTCATTCCATCAGCCTTTGCTGAGATCTGGGGTAAAGGTCACAAACAGAAGGATCCTTGCTTCAGGTCCCTCCCTGCATCACCTTCCTATCTCTTGGATACATCTGTACCATTTTGCAATCTATCCTTTTTGCATATGATGCTTGAATAACTTGCCTTTTGAATGCTTCTGATTAAAGGATGAAAGAATTACATACTGTAATCTGCAACTTCATAATAGTCTTGAAGAAATGAACCTCATGTAGTTAGGGATACATTAAGAATACACCCTGGATGACCTCCAAGTTAAGAGGCCACTTTTGATAGACAGTTTCCATTGCTTTTGGCATTTCAGTAATGACCCCAGATCTGCCACTGACCTTATTAAAATATGGTGGAAGCAATCAGGAGGGAGGAAGAGGGGGAAGAAAAGGAGAAAGAGAGAAAACAAGGCCTCAGCACAGGATACTGGCTCCCTGAGTTAGGGACATCCAATCCTCAGGGTGACTGCTCTGTGCTCTACCGCTATGTGGAATAAAGGTGTTACTTGGCAGCTGCCCTCGAATACAGAGATTACATTGGATTGTCTAAGAGAATCAAAGAAAACACAGGGATCCTTAAAAGTGGGAAAGGGAGGCAACAAGAGACTGTCGAATGGGGCTGTGAGTACAGGGACTATCTAGGAGCTGCAGCAAGCCAACTCTGAAGCTGAAGAAAGATGCCACAGAACTATGGGATCTTAAGGCATGGAAACAGTAGAAACGGGACCTAGATGCTTATGAACAAGAGACAAATCTCCTCTACTGGACTTCAACTCAAAGGAAACCAGGACCAAAGGAAGCCAGTGCTGACCAAAAGAGACTGGCTGCTTCTTTAGGAAAGGGAGCAGAGACTTCAATTGATTATTGAAGATGAGCTAAAGTAAGAAATTATACAGCTAGCCTCATCATCTGGACTATGCACCATGGTCCTTTGATGGGGCTTAATAACACTCAGATGTTCTTAAGAACACTCAGTTTCCAAGAAAACACAAGATCAAGAGACAAGAAACTCAATGGCAGCAGATCACTTTACCCCATGTCAGGGGGCAGCGTGATACCCTTTGAAATAATGGGTATGTCTACACACAGAGATGAGTAAACCTGATTCAAAAGCCAAGGTAGTAAAGGGGACTAGGCCAATATGAAGATTGAGACGCCAGGTCCTGTGCCTCATCTGAACCATTCTATAAATGTGTTGGCTTCAGTGAAGGGTCTGTGTTTTCAGTAGTAGCATCTACAAACTTCCAAATGGGCAAGATAATCTAGAAAACTCTTTGCATCATCCACATCAGAACTGTTATAGCAAGATAGCTAGAAGCTAACAATGTATTATTTAGCCATGTGTCCTCAAAATTATTGACTTAAATCCACTGAGAGCAAGTCTTTGATCTCACTTGGATGCTTGTCATATCTAGGGACTTACCAAGGGCATTTTATAGGTCAAGAACTCCCCTGTTTTTGTTATTTTGTGGCTTCTAGAATACTGATACTTTGGGCTAGGTCCAATCTCAAAGTATTCTAGTTTGTAAGGATTCTGGCCTTGTGACCTAATCCTATACTTCATGACAAAGCAGTAGAAAGTGGGTGTTTAATGGTAACAGGTTAGCAGTCCTGGATAAATCTGTTTCTTTGTGGAAGCTCACACATGTTTAGAGGAAACCAACCAGCTGAGGAACATAGATGGCTTTTAAAAGAAAGAGAATAGCCTTCCCTGGACCCTTTCAATGGAAGTAGGCTTGCCCACACCTTGACCTTAGCACAGTGAGACTGATGCTTGATTCCTGACCTACATAACTATAAAGTGATATGTTGTGTTACATTACAGTGACTATAGATAGTTATACAGAAGGTAGGGGGAAGAAAAGGAAGGAAATGTTTTTTGGTAATATACTTCTTTGGCAGAGCACTGGGCAAACAGAGAAAACATGAGATACTTCCTGGGTCTCATTCAAAGAACTAGGGACCATCGAAAGGCTATCTCTGAAACAGCTATACTCACCTGAAAGTCCTTGAAGGAAGGCCAGGATGGGAAAACAGAGATTGAAATGAATATTAAAATAGATAACAATGGAGAAAGCCTGAATTTCCACTATTAGAAATATACCCAAGTGAGCTAAAAACAAATCCGGCAAAAATGTATACACAATATTCAGAAACATTATTTGTAAAAGGTAGGCAGTAGGAAGAACGTAGACGTCCATCAACTAGTAAATGGCTGTCTTGAATAGATCTACAAAATAAAATATTATCCAGCCACAATGGTAGATGCTACGTGAAGGAACCCTGAAAACATTACAGTTTTCAGTGTAAGAAGACAATCACAAAAGGTCATATATCTCATATAGGTCTATTTATATGAAATGTCCACACAGGCTAAGCCATAGAGAAAGCAAGCAAGCTGTCTCTGGAAGGCTGAGGACAGGAGATGACGGTTGTTAGTGAGGGAGAATGGGCAAGGCTGGGGAGGAGACTCGGGAGACAAAGTATTCGCTGTGCAAACATGAAGACTTGCATTTGCATGTCCAGTACTCACATAAGAAGGGAAGCCTGGCAGTGGGCATCTATAATCTCACCATTGGGAGGCAAGGGTAAAAAGATCCTCTGTTCTGAATGAGTGTGCACATACATGCATACTGTGGTAGTGAAGGCAATTGGCCCCCATAATCTCATAGGGAGTAAGACTATTAGAAAGTGTGGCTGCCTTTTGGCTCTTCCTGCAGCACCATGGCAGTCGACAAGAACAAGCACCTGACAAAAGGCGGCAAGAAGGAAGCCAAGAAGAAAGTGGTTGATCCATTTTCGAAGAAAGATTGGTATGATGTGAAAGCTCCAGCTATGTTCAACATTAGGAACTTCCGGAAAATACTAGTCACAAGGACCCAAGGAACCACAATTGCATCTGATGGCCTCAAGGGTCGGGTGTTTGAAGTGAGCCTTGCTGACCTACAAAATGATGAGGTTGCATTTAGAAAATTCAAGCTAATTACTGAGGATGTTCAAGGCAAAAACTGTCTGACTGACTAACTTCCATGGCATGGATTTCACCCGGGACAAAACGTGTTCCGTGGTCAAAAAGTGGCAGACCATGATTGAAGCTCATGTTGATGTCAAGACAACTGATGGTTATTTGCTCTGTCTGCTCTGTGTGGGTTTCACTAAAAAATGAAACAACCAGATACGCAAAACTTCCTATGCACAGCATCAGCAGGTCTGCCAGATCCGGAAGAAGATGATGGAAATCATGACCCGAGAAGTGCAGACAAATGACTTGAAGGAAGTGGTTAATAAACTGATTCCAGACAGCATCAGGAAAGGCATAGAAAAGGCTTGCCAGTCCATTTATCCTCTCCATGATGTCTTCGTTAGAAAAGTAAAAATGCTGAAGAAACCTAAGTCTGAGTTGGGAAAACTCATGGAGCTCCATGGTGAGGGTGGTAGTTCTGGAAAAACTACTGGAGATGAGACAGGTGCTAAGGTTGAACGAGCTGATGGATATGAACACCAGTCCAAGAATCTGTTTGAAATCCAGATTTTAATAGTGACAAATAAAATCTTATTTGTGAAAAAAAAAGAAAAGAAAAGAAAAGAAAGTGTGGCCTTGTTAGAGGAAGCCCCACTGTGGGGTCGGTTTTCTATGCTCAGGGTACCTCCCAGTACCACAGTCAACTTCCTGTTGCCTGCAAGATGTAGGACTCTCAGCTACTACTCCAGCACCACATGTCTTGGCATGCCTCCATGTTCCCCATAATGATAATAATATATTGAACCTCTGAAACTATAAGTAAGCTACCCAATTAAATGTTTTCTTTATAAGAGTTGTCATGATCATGGTGTCTCTTCCCAGCAATAGAAAGCCCTAACACACACACACACACAACACACACACTGAAGGTCAAAGTGTTTCTTTGTGCATGGTGCAGTTGTTCTAAAAGCATTTCTAGGGATGGTTATACAACTCTGCATTTAAGAAAATTCTACTCAAGTAATATTTAAATATTCATACTGTGTGGCATGTGAGTTATACTTTGATTAAAAAAAAAAAGTTAGTAAAAGTGGGAAAAGTCCAAGTAGGATCAACATAAAACGCCATAGTGAAGCTGAAAGCCAAGAGGTAGGGGTGAGCTGGTGCTGGCTGCCAGGCAGGTTTGGCTTGAATGATTCTTATTACCAGGCACTGATGAGCCAAAGATTCTCATCAAGACTGATAGCTATGCCCCTGTGGGAGACTCGCTTCTCCCATTCTGAGGCATTTGAAAAACTGAAGTCAGTGGCTCAGAGACCCCAGCCAGCTGTGAGATCTCCTCTGGGACCCCAGGATTCTGTTGGTTCTGTGTTTGCAGCAAATCATTCCTGGCTGGATGAAAAACGGCTCCAGCTGGAGCTGCCCAGATGTGTGTTCTTACATGGCTATAGTCCGAATCCTCTGCAGTGAACCTCCCAGGCTGCCACCCAGGCAGGAACTAAAGCTGAAGCGGCCATGAGCAAAGATGTTGGGGATGACATTGGTTCGTGAGTTAGAAATGCTTTCTGGGAAACACTCCTCTTGCTGCTTTGGAAATAATAATTTAGGCACACAAAAGAAGGCCATGAGAAAAGTTCAGACAGAAGGAGGTGAGGAAGAGGAAGATGAGAAGGAGGGAAGAACAAGAGAGACAAGACAGGAAGGATGGGAAGGGGAACATGGGGGAAGAGAAAAGAGGAGAGCAGAAGGAACAAGGGGTGGAGTATGTCTGTGCTCACACAGCATCTTAGTGACAGGTTGCTTTACCCTTGTCTGTGGCTGGAGCCCCCAAGGGCAGAACGTGCCCACATGCTCGCTCCTGAGAAATTTAGGCAGTCTGCTGAAGGTCGCCTTAGATCAGTGGTTCTCAGCCTTTCTAATGCTGCAACCCTTTAGTACAGTTCCTCATGTTGTGGTGACCTCCAGCCATAAGATTCTTTTCATTGCTACTTCATAACCGTCATTTTGCTGCTGTTATCCATCATAGTGTAAATCTATGTGTTTTCCAATGGTCTTAGGTGACCCCTGTGAAAGGGTTATGTGACGCTGCAAAGGGGTCACAACTCACAAGTTGATAACCCGTGCCTTAGATTGTTGAATCCACATGGAAGGGCAGTTTGTTCCAGCATCCTCTCCTGCCCCTTCAGGAGCTCACAGGGCTGTCTCAGAGCGGGAGCATCCCATGTTCTCTTCTGACAGCCAGTGCCCTTTCGGACTTCACACCCTGTGCAATGCCATGTCACGGCGCATTACTTCCAAATGTCATCAGCCACTCCACTTATCTCAAATCCTATGAGTGTGTGTGTGTGTGTGTGTGTGTGTGTGTGTGTGTGTGTGTGTGTGAGACTGACATCACCGGGGGCCTTCCCCCTAGCATACTCTGTGCGGCACCGTCTTTGCGAATTTAACCAGCTTATATAGAAGCAAACATTTGAAGTTCACCAAACACAAACCAAGTAAAACCTAAGTCAATCAAAAGTGACTAAACATCGCTTTAGTCCAAATACATGTTTCTAAAAGGTCACAGCTGGTGTAATTATCCATGCTAGACTTAGCAGGCATTCAGCTGTGTGCTTAAGACTGCCAAGAACTGGAATACATTTAGAATCCTTAAGTAAGAGTCACCTTGTTTTTAGAAAATGCCTGGTTAAGCTGGGCTGGGGCTTGAAAGGAGGCTATAGGGGATGCCTATTACAGTTGAATGACACATTCAGAGGATGTATGTAGAAAGTTCTGTGGAAAGGGAACAGGAATACATGCCAGGGCCAATTTCTAATAATATGTGGGTGAAGGCCCCCCTTCTTCAAAGAAAATAGGAGCTGACAAGCACAACAACATCCACGAAAGACCACAAGGACAAAATGAGTGGCTGGGGAATCAGGCAAGAGGAGGAGATGCTAGTCACAAAACCAGGCACGACACTGGAGACAGCTGCCCTGGGAGATGGTGGCCCTGGTGTGCAGGGGAGGAAAGGCTGTGGCCAACTGCTTTGCCCACTCTTTCCCTTGGCACTCAGATAGGCAGAACGTGGTGCAAAGCACCCCTCTAAGCCAACATGCACCTTGCACAGCAGTGATTGTTAAATTGTTCCATGGCATCCCAAGGATGCTGTGTACGTGCACGGGGCTCCCCACAGCCAAAGAGAGGACAGCAGGGCTCCCAGGCCTTCTGCCTCACTCAACCTGAGCAGTTCCTCTTTTGTGTCTTTACAGATGACTTCCATCACAATTTTGCCTGAAATTGGGGTTTTCCTATTAGACAGACACCTACTGGTACTTACCCTGCTGTGGATGCCTGTTGTAGACACCTACTCTGATGCCTAATGTGGATACCTACTTTCAAGCCTGCCATAGACACCTACTGTAGATAATGCTGGAGGTGGAGTCCTGAACTAATGTGTACAGAGATCTGTACAGACTGACTTCCTTCCAGAAGTGTATCCAGGGCAGCGATTCGTGACTGTGGTAAGAAGGTGGTGAGGCCTTGAGTTAGACTCCAGAGCATGGAGCTTTAAAAATCTAGAAAATGGAGAGACTCTGAGAGGTGTTTGTTGGGGGATTAGCACTCAGAGTGGGCAGGGGCTGTTTGTCTTACTCATTTCATGCCACTGTCCAGAGCCCACTAGCGATCTAGCACATAGTAGGTGCTTCCTAAGTGCTCACTAATGAATGAAAGAAGAATAAATGAGTGAACATCCAATGAAAGAGAAGAATAGAGGCCAGGGTTAGCACCTTAAGCCTGTTCAATGGAGCTGGCCAGTTAGGAAGAACAAGAAGGGGACAGTGGGAAGATCTCACAGAGACCATCTGATGTAATAAAACCTTGGATGGGGTCCACATCATGCTATAGAATACCTGACATCATCTGTGGCTGCTGGGGTGAGAAAGGAGTTTCAAGATTAACTCTTCATCCTATCCTCCAGGGCCCCCAAGAATTCTCCCTCTCTCTCTCTCTCTCTTACACACACACACACACACACACACACACACACACACACACACACACACACACAAAACAGAAAAATAGCTCCACAGGGAAGGGATTGAAGCCCAAGCAAGATACCTACAAGTGTGTCACTCCAGGAGAGATGGACACTCATAAGCAGAAACAAGACCCAGGCAGGGAATGATAGGTTGTGGAATATCTTGGATATTTTTTAAAAAATATCTAAGAAATCTTAGAGGTCAAACTGAGGTAGTGATACACCTAAACACCTGAGGCCAGTCTGCTTGGGCTCAAAGCTATCTTCCTGCACATATATTGCAGGGATTAGAACCAGTGACCTTGAATATTCCTTAGCTCTAATCTTTTCTTTAGTAAAATGATGTAGTATAAGGAAAGGCTAGGAAGATGAATTAGTCTGTAATCCTTAACTCAACTCTCAAGAACCCACATAAGAAGCTGGGCACAATGGCACATACCTATAACTCTAGTGCTGGGAAGACACAGTCAGGAGGGTCCCTGGGGCTCACTGGCCACTTAGAATAGTCAAGTGGGCCCTCTTGAGACTCAGTAAGAGGCTCTATCTCAAAAATGGGGTGGACAGAGATTGGGTCTCTAAAAATATAATGGAAAGAGATTGTGGAAGATTCTTGACACTGACCTTTGGTCTCCCACATATGTACACACATGTACACATAAACCTGCATACACACAAAGACAGAAGGAGGGCTAAAAACCCCACTTTCATACAGTTGTTTAAGAAGTAAACATATTATCCCAGGCTTACATATGCAATAGCTACTACCACAGACATATAATAGTATGCTGACATTTGTCAAATACAATGGCTAATGAGTGCAGTGATGTTTGCTAATTTTCTTATGCTTAAAGTTAAAGTTTTAAGGACCGATTTCCTCCACCAAAAGCATATCATTCAGGGAAAGTCATTGATTCACAAAGAAATTTACCTGTGAAAAACTTGAGGGGCTGTTTGAGAGGACAGTCAAGTGGACAGGTTACCAGCTTACTACTGGCAGCATCCACACTCCCAAGGAATCTATCAACAATGAGAATCCCAGGCTCTGTCCAGCCACATTGAATTGGGAGCTCAGGGGCTGACACCAGCAGCCTGTGTTCTTAGAAGACCTCTAGGTAATTCTGATGCCTCTGTAAAGGCCATTAACCAAAGAAGAACCATGTTGCAGGATGTTCTCACATTAACCCTGTGTAGCAGGCCTCTGAGGCTGCCACTGGCTAGAGCATCTTCATCAGGAAATTAGAGGATCCTCTTTCTAAAATCCCTGTGGCTTCACAGAAAACCCTGCTTACTACTGGGGTAGCTTGAGTACTGGCTAAGGAGAATGCACACTCTCCCCTCCCCAGCTTCACTGTAGTTGGAGAGACTAGGCTTGACCAGGATGATAAGGACAGCTTTAGTGAACATGACTCCAAAATACCTTATTGCTCATGCATGGTGTCCCTGGCACTCTACAACATCAGGACATACCACACAGATAACAGGAATAACTCTGAGGTGAGGCCCTACAAGTAGCTATGGGCAGTACTCCTTGCCCAGAATTCTCAGACAATTGCTAGAAATAAGTGAACACTGTCAAAATACCATTTAAAATAAATAAAACAGATTGTCTTATAAAACAGATAAAAGACAATGCATGAAGTTCATTCTACAATGACATATGCTCTATGAAGCTATCATCGAGGTAGATGTTAAAACAAAGAAATGTGCTGAGCAGATTTCCCTGTGAAACATTGTTCAGGGTGAGGAGGGGTACCAAGAAATGATGATTTGAGCTGACTTAGTCTCTAAGTAAATCCTGGATAGATGCCCAATAAACATTTGTGGAATCAATCTTTATAGGGCACACCTGTGTTTTGTCATACCTGAGCAGGTATGCATACACACACACACACACACACACACACACACACACACACACACACACTTTAACATGATCTGCCTATGAATGTAGACATTTTTAAGTAACCCTAAGCTGTTACAAGAAAAACTTAGAAATGAGACTACAAAAATATGCATATGTAGAAGGACTAGCCTGCAGATCAAGTCAAGGGAGAAAAAGGAGGCATTAAAAATAGAGTAGTACTCATTGAGCAATGATGAGACTCAACTTCCTTCTAATAAAATTAATGATAATGAAGTTCTGAGCCAGAGAACTGGGCAGCTTGTGTCCAGTGAACAGACTCAAGGGGTGGCAATCTCAAATGTCAGCAAAGTTAACGATAAAGAAAGACCTTAAGTGGATCAATCAGGGTTGAACTACTAGATAGAAGGATTAAGTGGGTAATAAAAGGCCTGTTCTCCTGACCTCTAACACAGGAGGGGGTAGATAATGAGATAAGTAAGCTGGTGAGGATAATAAGACTGCAATTATGGCCAAGTTCAAACCACCGTGTGCACATTAGAGAGCCCTCCAGATGATGGCTGGGAGGAAATCCCAGACCCTGGGAGTTAATGCCACCCCTGGTGCTGGAGACCCCGCCGACTACAGCTGCCTCTGACCAGTGTGAAAACAAAATCATCACTGTGGACCTTTTTGAAGGCCGGACTGGAGCTGATGGGTCAGCATCCTAGAAGGGGAGGGTAGAGAAACCAAGAACCTAACTAGGGAAACAGAAAGAAGCCAGCCATACTCATTATCTTACCTGCTGTGACCACAGCATATGGCCATGTTACTCAGTTCCAGCTGTGCACAAGGTGGTGATGGAGAATGGGACATTCTGAGATGTACAAGGAACAGACACATATGCACACACACACACACACACACACACACACACACACACACACATATACATGTGAGCACACACATATGCATGCATGTGTGTGAGCGTGAGCATGCACAGAGAGAGATACATATGTATACACATACAGGCATATGCATTCAACATGGTGTGAATTACCCAGCCTGGAAGAAAATCTTCATCAATGTAAAGGTTTATCCTACCTAAGTATTAAAGGAAAAGCCCTTGGTTGATGCCAAGCATGCAGACTCCCTTTGTATATCTGGAGATCTTTCAGTTTTTCTACAGATTGTTCTATGTAATTCTTAGCTTAATCTCTTGGGTGAAATAAATGTGTGGCAGCTTTACTACACTATTGATTCAAATTATTACTGTAATGACAGAGCTATCCAGGGAGTTGTCACTGAGTTCTGAAAGACATCCTGATGGCTGTCATATTCATTATTAAGAAATGTTTTGCAAAAAAAGGCCCTGCCTACAGGCCCTGAGCCTGTGTCCCAGATAGCCCAAGGGTATCCTGAACTCAGGTCCAGGTTCCCAGAAACAAAACAGAAAGCTTCCCATGGATCAGAACTTTGGTGTCACTGTGCAATGGAGATGCCTTAATGGTGCTACTTTGGTGTTCTGGGGTCTGCAGTCTGAAAGACATGATTGGAGGATCCCAAAGACAGGCAAGAACACAGCTTATAAGCTCCTGTGAGAAAGAAGACACATTCCTTCTGGTCCTAGTAAAGTTAAGGTAGAACCTGGGTACAGGAAAAGGAGCATTGGGAGCTGGTACGTTATGATGGTCTCCAAGGGAAGAAAACTGAGCTCAAAGACCAAGAAAGAAACACATCTCTTTCTCTCAGCTTCTACCTCCTGCCTATGCCCTAGCAAAAGCCATATCTGGATCAGAGTCATAAAGAGCCAGCGCATAGGGAGAGGCAGCTTCCTGGGACTCTGAAATTGTGATAATGGACAGTGTGGGCAGCAAATGAAGCAGGCAGTACAGATCCAGGCTCCATGCAAGAGGAAGCGTGAAGGTTTGCAGGCCTGGTAGGCAAATGCAATTAAAGTAATAGCCACAGTACCACCTGAGTGTCCCAAAGATGTCCTGAGCACAGCTGGAGTACAGAGAAGACTCCTCCCTTTGTGGGAGAGACAAGCTTTAGGGGCTGCAGAGCTGGGGTCCAACCCTGGGCTGTGCCATTCCCAGTAAGCCACCAAGGCCTGGGCTGCTTCTCTCTGTACATTTTTTGGCTTACCACTCTGTACCAGGCCTTTTCTTTTAGGCCACCAACCAGCTCCCAAATCACAACACAGAGACTTCTTATTAATGTTGAATAGTTGACCTTAGCTTAGCTCTTTTCTGGCTGGCTCTTTGTCTTTCACTTAAATTAACCCGATTCTCTTTATCTACCTTTTGCCTCAGGGCTTGTTACCTTTCCTATTTCTGCATGTCTTACACTGCTTCTCTATTTCTGGCTGGCTGGTGCTTTCCTGGCTTCTTGCCTGGGTTGTGTTCTTTGTCCTCTCCTCCCCCTCTTTTTCTTCTCTCTCCAGCCTCAGTTTCTCGTCTTGTTCATTCTCGCTGCCTGGAAACCCTGCTTAGCCTTTCTCTGCTTAGCTATTGGCTGTTCAGCTCTTTATTAGACCTATCAAGTGCCTTAGGCAGACAAGGTAAAGCAGCTTTTATCATAATTAAACAAATACAATATAAACAAAAGTAACATACCTTTACACAGTTAAAGTAATATTCCACAACATAAACAAATGTAAAACATCTTTGCCTAGTTAAAATAATATTCTATAACACCTCTCTCCTCTGCATTTCTGTCCATATAATAATCTTGACTCTGACACAGTTTTCTGGATACTTTGAAACTGTAAGCATACACAGTCCCCAAATGCTACCCCAAAACTTATTCTTCCCCCTAGTTCTATTCCCAGAAATTTCCAGAAAGGCATTTTTCTGGCCTAGTTTGGGTCAGGAGTCCATTCCAGCCTGCTCACACTTGCCAAGCTGACTCCCCAGTGTCAGCCCTGCAGTTCAGCCCTTCAGCAGCAGCCCTGTCCTGTTCCCTCAGAGGACTGCTCCTCTGCCTCTTTGACTTCAGCTTCTGCATGTGTTTAGTCAATGCAACATCAGAGAAAAGGAAGATGATGGGGTGAAGCCCCCCTTTTACAGAGTTATGAGGGAAGACTGTGTCCCTCTCCCGTGCACAGCTTCACCATAAATCCTCTCTGCTCTGCAGATTCCCAGGTCTGTAGCTTCTGCTCAGCCCCCAGGCCTAGGGTTTGCTGCTGACCTGGCCATGGCACACCCTCAGGTACTTTGTGATTCCTAAACTCTGTTCACATACTACTTGTGTGCAAAATGCACTTTGTTAAACATTCCTCAAACTGATTAAAATGTATTATCCAAATATGTCCTGTTGGTACCAAAGCCAACACACATGATTAAGGAAAGAATTAAAGATTCTAAATAAAGGAGGCCCCTGGGTAACATAACTCTGGGTACCTCAGAGAAAGGAAGGGAGAAACATTTTGGAGATGGGAGGTTCGCTATGACTTCTGCATTGCTATTGTTACAGGTGGGATACACATAACTCACTGGGCAGAGCTTGTATCCCCTCACAAAGGCTGGATAATGATAGAGTGGAGCCAGCCACCAGCCTCCACATGGTTCATATGCTCCAAGGTCTCCAAGAACACAGCCACGTGTATCCTTGTGGGCTCTATGCAGGACTTTCCTAGCCCTTACACAGCCCCTGTGATGCTCAGTATGGACTCTTGGCCTTTATATGAAAAAAAAATGATACAGCTGGATGGTCTTTGTGGTCTCCAGTTTCTGGGGCCAAGTGGTGACTCCGGCAAAAAGAGTGGAGTGCACAAGAGCACTCTAACTACTCAGGCAACATAGAGCTACTTAACATTCAGGGGGCTTCCCCTGGTTGGGAAAGGCATGGCTCTCTCATCTGTGCAGTGAGGGTTTGGGGATCCTTGTCAACATACAATGAAACATCACTGATGGCATAATTGAAGACGTCTAGAGCGTCCACTGCTGGCCTCCACTATTCCAAATGATCACAGCTCCTCTGATCTCTTTTCTACCTAGAAAATGCACCCATGTCAGTTATTAAGAAAACATACCAGCCTGATATCCCAAGATTATGAAGGGGTCATTCCTACTTTACTGTTTATAATGCGTCTGAAATTGCCAAGGGCAGCAGCTACAGAATGCAATTCCAGCTCTCCTTTTCTACTTCCAGTGTGAGAATGCAGGCCTGTGACCCTCCTAGAACTGAGGTTAAATATGCATATCCCTCCATATGGCAAAGGTCATTTTTCTAAAATTAAAGGCAAACATCAAGCAGTATCAGTTTTCCTGACCAAAAGGAGGTTTACAGGATGAAAATATAAAATGGAGAACATAAGGATTAACCTACTAAGCCGATAATTTTCTATTTTATTTTTCTAGCTTGTTTAAATATTTGTGGTTGCAACATGGGGTCTCTCTCAAAGTGCAATGTTTCCAGACACTTGAGTCAATAACAGAACTAGTGAATGACCTGTTGTCAAGGAAACAATGATGCTTTCTCTGAATGTCCTGCACAGCGACCTTTCAATAACTTTGGGGAAGTTGGGATTGGCTCAAAAATGTAATTCTGTCATTTAATAGCTGTGTGGCCTTGGGAATCTCAGGGTGTCTGTCTGAGCCTGTTTTTATGATCTGGAAATGGGGTTGGTATTAGCAGTTCTCTCTTGAGTGTTTGTAAGCACCAAATGAGATTTTCTGGGTAGTAGGTGGTATGTTTCCTGGCATAGTATGTATTCAGCAAATGTTATGCTAAGCTAGATTCTAAGGAATTAAACCATGTTTAAGGGCTGGCTCCTAAAGGCATGCATTAAAGACAATGAAACCATCACAACCTCACAAAGTCCTATAAGAAGCCAGGTATTGTGGCTCATATCTGTAATCCCAACCTATACTCTAAATAGGAATCCTGAAGCAGGAGGATTAAGTTTGAGGCCAGTCTGCACTACCTAGGGAACTTCATGCCATGCTGGGCTATAGAATGAGACCTGGTTCCAAACATAAACAAAAACACCACTGTAAGGGGCTAGGGAGATGGTTCACTGGGTAAGAGAATTTGATGCACAACCTGAAGATCTGGATCCCAATCCCCAGCAACCAAGTAAGGAGCTGGGAATGCCTCAACTGAAGAATGGATTAACAAACTGTGTTACATCTAAGCAATGGAGTACTATTCAGCAGTTAAAAAAAAAAGATATCCTAAAATTATCAGGCAAATAGATTGATTTGGAGAATATCCTCCTGAGCAAGGCATCACAAACCCAGAAAGATAAGCAGGGGATGTACTCACTCATTAGTGGACTTTAAACAAAAAGTAAAGAACACCCAAGCTTCAAACCACAACCACCTAACAGCTTGGGATCTGAAGGAACTTGAGACTTCCAGGGATTCCCCTAGGAAGAGAAACTAGAGGAGATCTCCTTAGCTAATTGGGAGCATAAGGAGTTGCAGCCAAGAAGAGGTGGGAACAAATCACGAGAAAAGGGGAGGATTGAGTGAGAAGATCAACAAGGAGGGATAGAAAAAGAGAGAGAGATGGAGATCTTAATAGAGGAAGCCAATGTGGGGTTGGAAAAAGACCTGGTGCTAGGGTAACCTCCAAGAACTCACAGGATGGCCCTGCCTAGGTCTCCAACCAATAGTGAAGGTGTTGCCTAGACAAGACTTCCCCTATAATCAAATGAATAGCCACCCTAAGAGCCATCGCAGAACTTACATCCAACAATGAATACATAGCTAAGCACTGGGCTGAGTCCTTTGTCCAGCTGATAGCCGGGGAGGAGATTCTATATGAGCAAGGAGATAGGGACCATGAGGAAAATTCCCATAGTGATGGCTGGCTGGAGCTCTGGGGAACTCACTGAATCAAGAACAGCCACCTGGGAACCATCTGGAAAAGGGACTAAGCCCTCCAAGGATAGGCAACTGTCCACTGACATAGGCAGTATGTGGAGCCTCAAAGGGAGGGTTCAGACTGTGTTTCTGTGAATGGACTGGCAAATTCCCTCCAGAGGGACACCTAACCCCGTCTGAATATTAGGATGAGAAAATTAAACTTGCCTGGAGTGGATGCTGAGCTAATCCACCTAGCGACCACTTGCCCTTTCTGGGGAGGGGATGGAGTGATGGGGAGGTGGGAGGGTGAAGGCTGACCGTGAGGGGTTGGTAGTTGAAACAAGGGGATACATGGATTTAAAAGAAAAAGACTTTATTCTATACAAATAAATAAACAATTTTTTTAAAAAAAGATCTGGGCGTGGTCACATGGTCACATGCACCTAAAGTCCCAGCACTACAAGGGGTGGAGCCAAGAAGATTGCTAGCTGTCAGCCTAGTTCTGGATTCAGTTAGAGACCTTGTCTCAGAGGAATGAGACAGAGAATAAAATAATAGATGGATACCTGACAACCTCCTCTGGCATTTTCATATGTGCATATTTGCAAACACACAGGTGTACATACACTGCTTCTCCCAACACATAAACAACCATGTAAAAATCCAAGTGTTAAAGCAACATCCTTCAGGATCTTGAAGTATACAATTACTTATTGACTGCCTCAAGGCCCTCTGACAATGGTGCTCCTTACTACTACTCTGCTCCTGACACTTCAGATCTAGAAAGACTCATCCCTCTTGCGTCTGTAATAAAAGCTACCATTTTTCCACAGAAAAAGCACAGGACTATTGTTAGTAGCCACCTGCTCAGGGGGTGACAGCTTGCAGGCACCCACCCCCATAACTTGGCCAGCTCCCCGGTGATGCTGGCTCTAGAGAAGCACAAGCCACATGATGCCACCATGTTCCTACTGCAGAGTCTGTTTCCCTAGCCAAGATGGCAGCTCTCAGATCTACCGCATTTCCAGCTGCATCACTCTAAATCCCCAAATGATGATCGTGTAAAAAAGTAAAATCTGCTTATTAAACATGAGCTTGTAACTTTCAATTAAGTACCATTTGCAAATATCATGCGTAGTGAAGCTTCTGGCTCTGAAGTCAGAGTCTGGATGTGAACCCAGGCCCAACCAGGCAGGACATCACTCCCAGTTTCCTGGTCTCTCTGAAGTCCAGTTTCCTTATCTGACACTGAGATGGAGGAGGAGGCTTCTGTCTTCTGAAAGGAGCCTTGGCCACCCATGCAGAGTACCACTTTCCCAACTCTTGATTTTAAAACAAAAATATAATTATTTTACAAAGTATTAAAAGCTATTTCATGCATTCTTAATTTTGATGAATATAATCCCTCCTCTTTTTTCCTCCTGTCTCTCAACCTAATTCCCATTTAATCCGTTACTCCTCAGTATTGTTCCGACACACACACACACCTCTACTTTCGTATCACAAATGCTCTACTGTCTCCCTCTTATGATCTCTTCCCTTCTCCTCTCTCATGGGTCCTTTCTACTTTCCTGATCTGTTCAAATTAAACATACAAATCTGAGACTTCAAAGCCAAGATCCACATAGGAGAGAGAAAACGCTGTGTTTGCCTTTCTGTATCTGGATTTCCTTGCTAGGTATATTTTTCCAGGTCCCTCAATTTACTAAAAGTTTCATAATTTCATGTATCTTTACCCTGAATCTACGTCCTCTGAACGGGCATCTATGTTCAAGTAGGAATGTAGAGTCCTGTTGCCTAGGAGTTGGTGTAGCTGGGTTACGTGGTAGTTCTGGCTTTGGCTTTGTAAAGAAAGAATTCCTATTTCCCCAAATTTTTGTCAACATCTGTTGCCATTTTATTTAGAATATTTTTTGGTTGGTTGGTTGGGTTTTGGTTTTTGTGTGACTGGAGTGAGATGAAGTCTCAAATTATTTTAATTCACAAGAGTCTCTGCTTCACAGTGATACTTGCAAAAGTTTAGTAATCCCCATTATTATCATGTCTCATTGTGCTTCATGTTAAGCCAAAAAAAGGAACATCCTCAGATGGATGGAAGCCATCCTTCTAAATGACGACATTCCTTTGCTACGGTAAATAAGATATGATAAAACTAAGCTGAGGATGGTCATAATGAAAAGTAAGAGATGCAAACATAGTTACGAGATTATAAAGTATGGATTACAGGACATGGTGACTTCCTGTCTACATGGGCATGGGAAGAGCAAGGGCCCTTCACTCTAGTCTCTGCTTACCCCTGGGTGATAACAGCTACATTCCAGGGGAAGATTCAGAGAAGGATTTGTGGGAAAGAATGAGGAAGTCAAAGGCAGTTTATAAACTTTCCAGGGAACACTTGCTTGGAATAGAAAATGAGTAGGAGTTCGCTCAGAATGCAGAGGTTCACAAAGGCAAGATGCACTAGCATCATTAGTCTTCGGAGAAATGCAAAGACCATGCACAATGAGACACTACGACAGCCAGGTTTTTAAAAGACTCAAATGCCACGTGTCTTAGTTATTTCTCTTACTACTTTGACAAAACATCTGACAACAGTTAGAGAAAGAAGGATAGATTCTAGCTCACATTTGAGAGCGTGGTCCATCATAGGATAAGGTACAGTGACAGGAGAGGCCCTTGGCTGTGATAGCAAGAATGCAAAGCAGCTGGCAGCATCATTGTGTCTAGGGAAGTGGCAAGAGCCTAAAGCTGATGCTCCGCTCGTATACTCCGGTGCACATGCATGTGTGCATGTGTCTGTGCATCTGTGTGAGTGTGTGATCATGTTTGCATGTGGGGTGTGTGTGTGTATGTGTATGTGTGTCTGTGTGTTTTCTTCAGTCAAGGCCCAGAGTTCCTGCAGCAGTACTGCTTACACTCTTGGCCCTTCCCTCCTCCATTAAACCTTTTAGAGATACCCACACAGACATACCTAAAAATTTATCTCCTAAGTGATTCCAAACTAATTACCAATGAAGGTTAAGCATTCCACCGAGTACTGATGAAGACGCAGAAGAGTCAGGGTGGTCACTCACTGCAGGTGAGAATTGAGTCTGATGTGACCACATAGGGAAAAGTTTTACTGATTAAAGCTGAAACAGGCCAGCAGGTCCATTTACAGCATAAATGAGTCTTAATCCACAGAAATGCATGACCAAAAATGTTCATAGTGACACCATTGCTAAAACTGAGGGCAAATTTAAATGTGGGATGAATAAATTACAGTGTGCTCAAAACACTGTCTTAAATTATAATTCAATAAAAGTCTACAAACACACAAAAACCATTATGATATAAAGTATAAGAATACGTGAAACTGATCAGCAAAACCAGCTCACCATCACTGAGTCCTACGGTGGACGATTATGTATCAATTTGTGAAGGTTATACTTTGATAAAAGTAAATTTATAAAAAACCAATGCAAGGCTCAAACCTTGAGAACAACATGCATGAGCAAAGTAGGGTGTTCTGGGGTACACTGGAATTGTGGGGTGGAGGATATCACTTACTCAGCAATAGCCAGCAGCTCTCACTGGCTATCAGACACTCACTGCATTCATTTCTGGAATTAAGGAAGATCACTCTAGGTTTTATCAGGCTTGGTTCCTGTGGAGTCTTTGCCAAGTATGAGGGGGAGCGGAATGGTACGGGTGGACAAAGGAGAAAATGTTTTCTCTGAAATGTCTCATGAAGCATCTGGGAAGAGTGGTCTCTGGCAGGATTGACAGTAGAGGAGACCACAGCTCCCAGGGGCTTTCCCAGGGGATGAGTTTGATGCTACCCAGTCAACATTGACCAGTTATAGTAGACATATTCACCTGAGGTGGTGCCATGGTGTGGCCTCTTGCCCTGTGCAGACCAAGTTGATGGCTTTTTTTCCCAGGCCTACCTAGTCTTTCACCACTAGCAACAACTTCCAGCTTGGGCTCTTCCTAGTTCTAGAAATCCCAAGTATGTGTCTTCTTGCTAAATGTTTAGAATTAAATATTAGGGACACCAGAAAAGACAGAAACAACTTGCACCCATCTAGAGGACATACACGGTGCTCACACTTCAGCAGTGATGAGGGGACAGAGTGATGCGGAGGTAACAAGTTTATACGAAGTGTCAGGCACCACCTCTCCTCAAGCAGCTGGTGCTAAAGGGGAAGCCTAATAATGTATTCTAAACAGACTGGCAGAGAGAGCCAGAGAGATACCTCAGTGGCTAAGAGTACTTAGTCCCTTTCAGAGGACCACAGTTCAATTCCGGGCACAAGTAACAACTTACAACTGCCTGATACTCCAGTTCCAGGGCAACCGACAGCCTTTGCTAGCTTCCATAGGTGCCTGTATTCATATACACATACCCAGCCCCAGACACATACACATAAATAAAACTAATAAAAAAAAAATTACTTACCTGGCAGGGGAGATACTGTGATCAAGCAGGTGGTTTTCCCAGGGCGAGGCTCACTTATTTATTGCACTTGGGGTGTGTTGGCCCCTGCGATTTCCCCAAATGCGGGAAACTCGAATGCATAATTTGTGGTAGTAGGGGACTGTGTGTGCGCTCTCCCCTGATATTGCGGTAAGAAATAAAAGAGGCATAACAAACTTTAAAAAAAAATTAAGAGTGATGGATGGAGCCTGGCTCAGAGAAAGCTAAGCACTGTGTTGAGTAGAAAACAGGATGACCCCACCACCCAGCATGAGCACCCCTACTGAACTGAACAATAGCTTAGCTGTTCCTCTCCTGCTCTCCTCAGGGTACACTGGTGCATTTACTGACAAGAGGGTTCGAAACTGTCTGCCACCCCCTCTCAGCAGAGAAAAGAAACCTCAGTTTTCTACCAGCACACCCCAGGATATGAAGATTAAATGGCTAGGGAGTTGGGAGTAAGAACTCCACTTGGGAGAGCAAAATCTATCAGATTTAGTATGCATTGGCTTTGGAAAGTGATACATACAAGCCGAGACCCAGGGGGAAATAAACAAGAAGTAGCAATTATGTGCCCTGTCCCCAGACAGATCCACGAACACCAAAGCAGAAAAGAATCTGCCCCATAACCCCCTCCCTCCCTCCCTGCAGAGCTTACCTCACCTCTTAAGGATTACACGTGGATGGCTACCACTGCCTACTCTTCCTGCCAGCTGCTCAGGAGCAGAGACCACGCCAGGCTTGTTGTGCTGACCACAGTACCTAATTCATTAGCTGCTGCTATGCACAAGTTCAATGTTAGCAAAATGCATGTGTGCACATGTGCATAAGTGGATCTGCCTCCTCAGTTCAGCTGACACCCACTGAGCACCTACCATGATAGGTGATTTCCTTCAGATGCTGAAGATATGGCAGTGATCAGAGCAGACAAATGTTTCTGACCCTGCAAAGACCCACTAGTGAAGAACAGGCTAGACAGACAATAAGACAGATAAAAGAGGAAATTGTAATAAAATAGGAAATTGTAATAGAAAAAGGGGAATAGTAGTGATGGGGGCCTCGACATTGATGTAGGACTGGACCATGGAAGTCTTGTTTAGACCTGACTTGACTCTCAGAGAGCTAAAGAGGCATTGTTATCTTCAAACAATGCTTGACCTGATCTGCCTACTGTGTTAACAAACAATCAGGAAAACTCAGTTTGGCTTTAGAACTGAAGGCTGAACTGTCTCTTCTTTCCAGTTATAAGTATCAAAAATCGGGTGCCTAGCCTGGGCCAAGAAACAAACGCTAAAGTTGCTCACAAAGAAAAATATATTCTCTTCATCCAGCAACTAATTGAACCAGATGCAGAGATCCACAGCTGAGCACTGGGTCAAGCTCCCAGTCCACGTGAAGAGAGGAAGGAGATACTATGTGAGCAAAAGGATCAGGATCATAAGGAGGAAACCCACAGAAACAGCTGACCCAACCTATTGGGAGTTCACTGATTCTGAACTGATAACTTCCATGGGACTGAACTAGGCCCTCTAAATGTAGATGACACTTGGGCCTCTGGCAGTGGGGACAAAATTTATTTCTAGTCCATGAACTGGTTTCTTGGGGCTCATTCCCTACAGAGAAACACCTAGCTCAGCCTTGATACCTGGGGGAAGGTCTTGGTTCTACCTCAACTTGATAAAACAGGCTTCACTAACTCACCCTTGGAGTCCTTACCCTCTCTTAGAAATTGATGAGGGGATGAGGTGGAGGGAGCAGGAGGATGACTGGGAGCAGTGGTGAGTATGTTTAAAAAAATGAGAAAAAAGAGAGACACATTTTACCAGCATCTAACAGACTGGCTCAGGCTTTCCTGCCATGATGCTATCACTGGTGTTGGCACCCCCATTCCTGGCTGAGAAAGACATGAAGGAGCTTTTGAAGGGTGCAATTGAGACCCATCCCAGCCTCAGTCTAAAGGCATCCAGAGGCTGCAGATTTGGGGTTCAGGTTACTTTGAGACAGTTGGGGCAGACAGCAGAGTAGGGAAAAATAGCTCTGCAGGACCTTCTCACAGCCAGGACCACCATGCAGGAATCAAAGGCAGGCAGCCAATAGCTCACATGTATCCAAAGAAGTTACTACCATCTTCCTTTCTCCACCCAGCATGCATCTGCCCTCGCCTCTTTGTCTTTCTGCCTCTATGATACTTTCCTGTCACGTTGGCTTCTCAAACGCCACCACTCATGATTGATTTTCTTCAGCACCTCTGTTTTAAAAGATTTATTTTATTACTTTTAATTGTGTGTGCCCATGTGAATGTAGATGTGTGCAGAGGTCAAGAGACATGGATAACCCTGAAGCTGGAGTTACAGGGCATTGTGAGCAGTCTGTGTGAGTGCTAGAAATTGAACTTGAGTCCACTGGAAGAATGGTACATGCTCTTGACCATTTAGCCATTTCTCCAGACCAGCAATTTCATTGTATAATTGTCTGTAGTTGGCAGAGAAAAGCCTCAGCTTCTGTCACATCCACTTTCCTGTGAGCCAGAGGCCTGCCACCTGTGTCTCAGAGCCCCACACACTGCCTCAGACACCTTCTGTTTACACTACCCAGTAGGACTGTCCTTCAGGAAACAGTCTTGACCTCATGTCCTTCTAGTTCAGTGTCTGATTCCCCTACACTCCCCCATGCACAAATGCACAGTCGGTAGCCCCAGGTGGCAGATGATAATCATCATGTGACTTAGCACACAGTGCACAGACAGACAGACAGACAGACAGACAGACAGACAGACAGACACACACACACACAGTTAAGATGGGGGTGCCATTTGCTTTAACACGACTGCTAAAGTGACAAGATGCGATTCTATTGTCACTGATCATTAGGAGGGCCACCACTCAGGAAAAGTATGCCTGTGTCTTCAGCCATTATAGAAAAAGTCTAACTAAAGTCTCAGAGTACTTGAAGGTTATCTTAGGCTTTTTATGTGGGTGCTGGGGTTTGAACTCAGATCCTCATGCTTACACAGAAAGCATTTTACCAACTGAGCTATCAGCTCAGGCTTATAGTCCCTTCCTTGTTAGACACTTTAGACAGGAAGTCTCACAGTAGAAAACTCATGATGTGTGCTCCTAAATCCCTGTTATCATCTCTGGGGAACAGACTGGCCCTAGTATTTGGCTTTTCCCAGTAGAGTTCCACTTTCTCAGCATTGCTCTGTTTCAACTTCTGCTGATGTCACAAAGAAGAGCTGAGAGATGCAGATGTCAGATGCTGACAGCCTGGGCTGACATCATGACCTCCCCACTGACTACTTAAGCCTTTTAAGCTACAGTCCTCTTGACCCCTCTGACAGAGATAATGTCAGTCCCTGCTTCAGTTCACAAGTCTAAGAATTCAATGAGATAATTAATTCACTGTCCTCACTCCCTTTGGTATCACACCAATCTTTTAAACCATGTATCTTTCTGAATGACTATATTTCCACTTAGATCCTTTAGAAATGGCTCCAGATTCAGTGTGAACCTCACTGGGTCTTCACATGCAGGCACTCCTTTATCTTTCTATGTATATGTGTGATCTGTATGAGTGTACATGTGCTCATAGAGCCCAAAAGAGGGCATTCGATTCTCTAGAACTGAGATTGTGGGCAGTTGTGAATTGCATGGGTGCTGAGAACTGAACCTTGTCCTTGGGAAGAGAAGCAAGTGCTCTTAACCATCTCTCCAGCCACTGACACATTTATTTCAAAGGTGTTGCTAAATGCTTCCACGAGATGGACAATAAAAGCAAAGTTCTGCAAGTTGTCTGTGTCATCATTCTTTTTTTTTTTTTTTTTTTTTCTCTTTGCAGCTGGCATTGCCACATCTCTAAAGCATCCCTGCTCCATATGTCAAGTCTGTTTTATGGCTTCTCGGGGGGGGGGCTTGTTTATACCTGCATAATAATAACTGATTGTCTTATATGCATGTTCTTACAGAAACCAAGATTATGACTCCTACCTATGAAATGATATTTGTTATTTAATTTACTTAATCCAGTTTAACTCTGCAGAAATGACTTCAGTCTGGCACTTTGGGGGCATTTCATTTGCAAGTGCATGCCACCATAGATGGAGTCTGAGAAGTTTTGGAAGTTGTGATAGGGCAGAATAGCTCAAATTCAGTGGACTGTGGGCCAGCTAAAAGCAGTTCTCTGTGAAAAATGACATGCTATGTTACATAGAGAAAAAAGTGACACTGTCAATAGAGGCTGATCTATCAGTATTCTTATACTTTATATGAGGGCTCACATGAGGAAACATGACAGGCATCTCCTATAGACAGCTGAGTTGATCCTGAGCTTTACCCTGGATACCTGTTCCTCTCAGCACCAGACCCACCCACTACCATCTCTCCCCAGTGAAAAGCTTCTTCAAGATGTCCTTTCGTGTATGTGTATGTGTGTGTGTGTGTGTGTGTGTGTGTGTGTGTGTGTGTGTATGTGTGTGTGTGTGTGTTCCTCCAGTCTTGGCACAAATGCAGGTGCAGGTATATACACATGTATGTGCATGCAGGCCAGAATTCAACTTCAAGTTCTGTTCTCAGTTGTGGACCACCTTGATTTTGGAGATGAGGTCTCTTAGTAACCTGGAGATCACCAATCATAGTAGGCTGGCTGGGAAACAAACTCCAGGGATCCACCCAGCTGTGATTGCATTCTCAGAACTGGAATTACAAGCATACAGCCACTGGGTTTTCTTTTTAGAAGGGCTCTTAGGATCATACTTGGGTCTTTATGCTATGGCAGAAAGTATATAACCAACTAAGTTCTTCCTCAAGCTCAGCCAATTCTTTTTTTTTCTTCTTTATTTTGTATTTATCAAAAAAAAAAAAACAGTAAAAAGAATTTAAAATGCGGAAGAGTTAACAATAACTATACAGAAGATAAAAATCATAAGCATGGCTTATCAAGGGTAGAAATACAAATAAGATTGCTACACACATATATTTTCTTTGTGTTCAGCTTTCCCTCTAAGTTTTTTTTTTTCCATCCCTGTATATCTTTATTCAAGGTTTCTTCCCCCTCCCACCACATCTGGTCATTTTTCTTCTCTGCAACTCCCCATCCCCTCCCTGGGCAGGGAGCAGACAGTCCTATGGTCCCACTGACCCAATAATGCTTGGATCAGTCTCCACACCTGGCCAAATCCAGTTATGTCTCCCCTCCCTCAAGAGTGAGTCAGGTGTTCCTATAGTTGGACTGGGGTTTGAAGGGTCAGTCCAGAGTGTTTCTGATCCCAAGCTGTTCGGTGGTTGTGGTTTGCCGCTTGGGCATGTTTGGCTTTTTTTCTTGTTTGTCTGTTTAGAGACCACTAGTGAGTGAGTACATCCCCTGCTTATCTCTCTGAGTTTGTGATACTTCGCTCAGGAGGATATTCTCCAAATCCATCCATTTGCCTGTGAATTTTAGGATATCATTTTTTCTTACTGCTGAGTAGTATTCCATTGTGTAGATGTACCACAGTTTGTTAATCCATTCTTCAGTTGAGGGACATCTA
>PVIH01021942.1:15523-28529 GCA_004025045.1 Sigmodon hispidus | reverse complement strand
TTTTTGTCAAATAGGTCTGTTACTTCTTTGGTTATAGTTACTCCAAGGTATTTAATACTATTTGCAGCTAAAATGAAGGGTAATGTTTCCCTTATTTCTTTTTCAGCTCTTCTATCTTTAGCGTATAGAAGGGCTACTGATTTCTTTGAGTTAATCTTGTATCCTGCTACATTGCTGAAGGTGTTTATCAGCTGTAGCATTTCCTTGGAAGAATTTTGTGGGTCACTTATGTATACAATCATATCATCTGCAAATAGAGATAGCTTCACTTCTTTTCCAATTTGTATCCACTTAATCTCTTTTCGTTCCCTTATTGCTTTAGCTAAAACTTCAAAAACTATATTGAATAGATAAGGGGAGAGAGGACATCCTTGTCTAGTTCCTGATTTTTAGTGGGATTGCTTTGAGTTTTTCTCCATTAAGTTTGATACTGGCTGTCGGCTTCTTGTAAATCGGCTTTATTGTATTTAGGTATTCTCCCTGTATTCCTGATCTCTCCATGACTTTTATCATAAAGGAGTGTTGGATTTTGTCAAAGGCTTTTTCTGTATCTAAGGATATGATCAGGTGGTTTTGTTTCTTTATTTTGTTTATATGATGAATAACATTTACAGTTTTTCGTATGTTAAACCAGCCCTGCATTTCTGGGATGAAGCCTACTTGGTCGTGGTGGATCATATCTTTTATACATTGTTGTATACGGTTTGCTAAAATTTCGTTGAGAATTTTCTCATCAATATTCATGAGAGAGATTGGTCTGTAATTCTCCTTCTTTGTTGTGTCTTTGAATGGTTTGGGTATTAGGGTGATTGTGGCCTCATAAAAGGAATTTGGCAATATTCCTTCAGTTTCTACTGTGTGAAATAGTTTAAGGAGTAATGGTAGTAATTCTTCTTTGAATGTCTGGTAGAATTCGGCACTGAAACATTCTGGAACAGGACTTTTATTTTTGGAGAGGTTTTTAATGACAGCTTCAATTTCTTTAAGGGTTATAGGCCTGTTTAAGTAATTAATCTGGTCTTCATTTAATTTTGGTAGATGGTACCTGTACAGGAAGCTGTCCATTTCTTCTAGGTTTTCCATTTTGTGGAATACAGATTTTCAAAATATGATCTGATAATTCTCTGGATTTCCTGGGAGTCTGTTGTTATGTCTCCCTTTTTGATTCTGATTTTGTTGATTTGGACACTCTCTCTTTGTTTTTTTATTAGTTTGGCTAAGGACTTATCTATCTTGTTAACTTTCTCAAAGAACCAACTCTTAGATTCATTGATTCTTTGTATTGTTCTTTTTGTTTCAATTGTATTGATTTCCGCTCTAAGTTTGATTATTTTCTCCCATCTACTCCTTCTAGGTGAGTTTGCTTCTAATTGTTCTAAGGCTTTCAGGTGAGCTGTTCGGTCCCTAGTGTGGGATTTCTCTAGGTTTTTCATATAGGCCTCTAGTGCTATGAATTTTCTTCTTAAGACTGCTTTCATTGTGTCCCACAAGTTTGGATACGTTGTGGATTCATTTTCATTAAATTCTAGGAAGACTTTGATTTCTTTCTTAATTTCTTCCTTGACCCAGAGGTGGTTCAGCTGAGTGATGTTTAGTTTCCATGAGTTGGTATGCTTTCTTTGGGTTTTGATGTTGTTGAACTTTAACTTTAGGCCCTGGTGGTCTGATATGTTACAAGGGAATATTTTCATTTTTTTGTATCTATTGATATTTGCTTTATGACCAATTATGTGGTCAGTTTTGGAGAAAGTTCTATGAGGAGCTGAGAAATATGTATATTCCTTTGCATTTGGGTGGAAGCTTCTGTAGATATCTATGAAATCCATTTGCATCATAAGCTCTTTTAGACTCCTTATTTCTCTGTTGAGTCTCTGTCTGGTGTGCCTATCCAGGGTTGAAAGTGCGGTATTGAAGTCTCCCACTATTTGGGTGTAAGAATTGATGTGGGATTTGAGCTTTAGCAGTGTTTCTTTTATATAGGTAGGTGCCCTTATATTAGGGGCATAAATATTTAAGATTGACATCTCCTCTTGACCAATTTTTCCTGTGATGAATAAGTAGTGCTCATCTTGGTCCCTTTTTATTGCTTTTAGCTTTAAGTCTACTTGTTTAGATATTAGGATGGCATCCCCCATTTGTTTCTTAGGACCATTTGACTGGAAAATCTTTTCCCAACCCTTTCCTCTAAGCCTGTGCCTGTCATTGTGGTTTCTTGTAGGCAACAGCAGGATAGCTTCTGTTGTTGTATCCATCCTGTTAGTGTGTGATGTTTTATAGGAGAGTTGAGTCCATTGATATTAAGGGATATTAGTGGCCACTGTTTGATATTTCCTGCCATTTTTTGGTGGTAACTTGTTTGTATTTCCTTTCTCTGGAGTATTCTTCTGTGGAATTATTGATTGTTTGTGGTTTCATGGGTGCAACTGGGGTCCTTAGGTTGGAGTTTTCCCTCTATACTCTCTGTAGCTCTGAACTGGTAAATAGATATTGTTTCAGTCTGACTTTTTCATGAAATATCTTGTTTACTCCATCTATGGTGATTGATAATTTTGCAGGGTATAATATTCTAGTTTGGCAGCCATGCTCTTTTAGTGTCTGTATAACTTCTGACCAAGCCCTTCTAGCTTTCATCGTTTCCATTGAATAGTCAGGCATTATTCTGATGGGTCTGTCTTTATATGTAAGTTGGCCCTTGTCTTTTGCAGTTCTTAAAATTTTTTCTTTGTTCTGTATGTTTTGTGGCTTGATTATAATGTGGTACATTGATGTTTTTGGGGGGTCATATCTCTTTGGTATTCTGTAAGCTTCTTGTATCTTTATAGGCATTTCCTTCTTCAGGTTAGGGAAGTTTTCTTCTATGATTTTATTGAAAACATTATCTGTGCCTTTGAGCTGGTATTCTTCTTCTTCTATTCCTATTATTCTCAAATTAGGTCTTTTCATGGTATCCCAGATGTCTTGAACATTTTGAGTTATGGCTTTTTTAGTTTTACTATTTTCTTTGACTGATATATCTATTTGAGCTACTGAGTCTTCCACTTCAGAGATTCTGTCTTCCATCTCTTGAACTCTGTTTGTTATGCTTGTATCTGTGGTTCTAGCTTTTTTCTTCAGATTTTCTATTTCCATCTTTGCCTCATTTTGTGCCTTTTTTATTGCTTCTATTTCATCTTTTAGTTCCTGGAATGTTTCTTTCGTAGATTTGTTCATCTCTTCCAATTTTTTGTTTGTATTTTCTTCTGTTTCTTTAAGGCTATTTTTTATATCTTCTTTGAGAGCTTCAATGATCATCAAAAAGGAATTTTGGTGTTGCTTCCTTCTGTTTCCTCTTCATTGCTCAGTTCAGGTCTTGTATTTGTAAGATTGCCACTTTCTTCTGGAGTTACCTTGTTGTTCTTTATATTATTATGTAAGTTTTTGCACTGACATTTGCCCATGGCTTTAGTGGTTCACGATTAGGTGGCTCCTGGTCAGTTGTGGCACTTGGGCTTGTGTGTCTCTTGTGACCTCTGAGGAAAAGGTCTGCTCAATCACTACTCCTGCACTGTGCAGGGGACTGAATTTCAAGTCTTCAATCTTTCTCTGTTTGACCAATTGGAGGCAGGGTGGCAGCTGTGCAAACTCCCTCAGCATCAGCTGGGGGGACCGTGGTAGTCAGAGTTTATCTCTGCCTGCTCCACAGTGTGCTTGGACATGCTCTGCAGGCAGCACCCAGTCTGGGAACCGGAACCGGAACCAACGGGGAGCTCAACTCTCCTCTCCCTGGCATGGATACAGGAGCTGGGGCCTGCTGACCCCTCCTCACCTCTGGACGGGGTTTGAGTCTGTCCTTCAGGGTCTCCAGTCCTTATCTGTTCACTCAGTTGGAGGTGGGTAGTGCTAATTCCCTCAGCAGCAGGTGGGGGGACCGTGACAGGCAGAATTTATCTCCGCCTGCTCCACAGTGCGCTGGGACATGCTCTGCAGACAGCACCCGGTCACGGGACCGGAAATTCAATTTTCATGGACCTGGTTCACATTTAATAACAAAAACAAAAACTCACAGTTTTGATTCTGAATGCTTTATGATAATTTTAGATATTGACTTCCTCATCAGATTTTTCCCCCTAAGGATGCTCAAAGCAATATTTCTCTAAAAGTTAATCCAAATGATTTCCAAATATATTTACCAGTTTCATTGTTATTTAAACAAATGCTTAACCCTAATTTCAAAGGACTCTTTTAATGTGGAAGTTCTGTTTCTGATAAGTTAGTTATGCTTTTTTCTGATACTATAGTTCATCAAAATAAAACATACCTTTGTAATTTATTCTTTCTATGGCACTTTGGAATCATGGATTATAGTGGAATATTTGGGTTTGGTAATTATTAAACGTTAGGATGATGTCTTGTTTCTCAGATGTAATAAAAGATTGACGAAGAATGAATGCCATTTAACCCAGTAATGCCCAGGATTTTTATTCTATATGGAGAAGTTACAAAGAATTTAAGACAGACTAATTTTTTTTTAATTTGGCAGGTGATTTTTTCTCACTAGAAAAAGATTATTTTTGTTATGTTGAGGACATGTTACCCTCCAATAACTCTGGAGCAAATGGGCTGTGGCTGCCTCTAGTGAAACCAAGACATCCATTATCTTCTTCTTGTCACTCTACAGGCCAAAGCACAATCTCCCCTGCTTCACCTGCTTTGCATCCAACAAAGTTGCACAGGGAAAAAAAAAAATTCATCATCCAGAGAATGAGGCACTAGAATACTCAAGGCCCAGGATGACCTTTTGGATAAAGGCATTTTCTTACTGTGGAAAAGGAAGATGAGGAAATGCATAATGGGGGAGGGGCTCTTGAAGTGATACTACAGGGAGAGAAATAATAAATAAAATTATTTTTCTCATTGCTCTGACCAATTCCTGGCCAAAAAAAAAAAAAAAAAAAAAAACCTAAGGAAAAAAAGGGTTGTTTGGGCTCACTGTTAAGGAAGAAATGAAATTATGGTGGTGACAAAACATGAGGCAGCTGGTTACATTGCCCCTGTGGACAGGAAGTGGAGTTGTTTCTCCTAGGTAATTCCAAATCCAGTTAAGTTGACAGTGAATATTAACCATCTTGAGGGGATGCAGAGAAAACAACTTCCAAGAACTCCAACCAGTTCTCACACTTGGAACTGTCAGTTGTGACCAAGAAATTCACAGAGAAAAGAACAGTAGTAGTATTTTTTTCTTTTTAACAAGTATACAGAGAGATTCACATAGTTTATCATACATTTTCTTTAGGTCTTATAGATGAGTCCCACACTCCTTTCTGCTGTCTGCCTGTGGTCACACTCTTTCTCTAAGCCACTAAGATGTTCTTTATTTCTTTAGTTTTGCCTTTCCAAAATGTTACGTCAAAGGGGTAATGAGTCTGTCCCATCTTCTCTAGGATGATGCATTTCAGTATTTATCTATTTTGTTCCAAATAACAGTAGGGTATTTTTAAAAATCATTTTGTAGAATTTTATAATTATTCATATGGCAACTCAAAGAACCCAGAAAATGCTATGCATCTGTTTTGTTTTGTTCTGTTTTTTAAATAAGGAAGCCAGAAATACACGCTAGGAAACATATAGCATCTTCCCGAAGATGATGCTGGTCAAATTGAATAGCTACAGGAATTCAAATAGATCCATATTTATCACCCTACCCAGAGCTCAATTTCAAATGGGTCAAAGACCTCTGTATAAAACCAGACATGCCAAACTGAGCAAAAGAAAAAAAACTGAGAATAACCTTTAACTCAAAGGATGTTTCATCCTATCCCAGAGACACTTGGCTCAACCACATTTATAACAGCCAGAAACTGGAAACAACCTAGATATCCCTCAACAGGAGAATGGATAAAGAAAATGTGGTACATTAGCACAATGGGATATTACTCAGCCTTTAAAAAATGAAATCATGAAATTAATAGGTAAATAGAATCATTCTGGTGAATCATCCCAGACTCAGAAAGACAAATATTGTATGTATTCACTTATATGTGGATATTAGCTCTTAAATCAATGATAACCAAGCTACAGTCCAAAGAACTATAGAGATCATATATAAAATAAAGGGGTTAGGACAAATAACTCTCCCTAGGAAGAAGAAATATAATAGTAATAGATGGTTGTGGGAGTGGCAGGAACAGGAGGGTGAAGTGGGAGAAAATGAAATACAAGGAGAGACAGCTAAAATCAAGGGCCTTTGGAAAACTCATACAGTAAATGCTTCTTAAAATATATTCATATATAAAGAGGATCTAAATGAATTCACCAAATAATGGAGAAAACAGAGTCCCCTCTTGTCACCAAATGAAGCTTACAGCATTAGAATTGCGATACCGCTAATTTGAGTTGTCCCATGGAAAGCCCCAAACAACCCAGGCTCTTACCAAGACTATAGGTTTCTCTCCACAAACTAACCCCAAGGCCCCATTGCAGAAGGGAACACCCACACAACTCATTGAATGTGGAGAAGCTGACTTAGGGCCTACACACAGCCTTCACCCCCTACAAACTAGTGTCTTTAGAATAGGAAGGTATTCTGTACATTGCCTGAAGAGAAAATGTAAACACCAACCTAGCTCAAACCCTTTGATCTACAATGCTGTGCTGCCTGCAAGATAAAGTAACGGTGGCACAAAGCTTGTGGGGGTGACCAACCAGGATCTGATTTGACTTAAGGACCACTCCACACGATGACATTCATCCCCAACACTGCTCGAGTGACCAAAAACCTGAGACTGGTTAGCCCAGGGACCTGTAGTAAAGCTAAATACTACTGTTCTAAAAACAAAAACAAAACCTGAAGCATTAGCAATAAAATGACTTCTCATGACATTCTGCTGTACTCACAGATCAACGCCTTACTCAGCCGTCATCAGAGAACCTTCCTCCTGCAGTAGATGGGAGTAAATACAGAGACCCACAGTCAGACATTATACAGAGAATGAGAGACAGACATAAATGGATGTCTTCATGAAATCCCTCCTCCCAGGGCTCAATGAATCCTGTGAAAGAGAAGGCAGGAAGAATGTAAGAGCCAGATGAGATGAGGACACCAAGAAAACAGGCCTATGATGGCTACACATATGAACTCACAGAGACTAAGGCAACATGCACAAGGTCTGCACAGGGCTGCGCTAGATGGGGTCCTCGAGTTGAAGGGAGTGTACATATACCCCCAGGGCTTTTGTGTCTTTAATTTTATCTTATTTTATATATATGTTTTATCTTCTCCCCCCCTTTACCTATAGCTGCTCTCTGTATATATTATGGGTTACAATGTAGTACTTTCATGGGATTCCTGAGTGTGAAAAAGAGAGGGTCTCTGTGTATATATCTTTTACTTGTGCCTTTTCTTGGGCTCTCCTTCTGTTTATTTTAATCCAATGTATTCGTTCTTGTTTTGTTTTATTTTATTATTATCCCTTCCTTAGGAGTCTGTTTGTTCTCTCATGAGAGACATAAAGGGAGGATCCAGATGGATGGGGTGGAGAGGAGCTGAGCAGTGTGGAGAGGGAGGGGAAACTGTAATCAGGATATATTTTGTGAGAATAAAGCTATTTTCATAAAAGGCTGGAAAGACTCAGGGAAGTGAAAAGTAATGATGAAATTACAGTTTAAGAAGGGTATTCTTATGACCTCAAGGTTATCCATTCATCCACAAAGTGATTGAAGATTAAGACCCTCTTACTCTTTAAATCCATTTAGCCATGAACCTTCCAGTCTCGTTTCTCATCATGAAATATGCTGTACCTACTGTTAGAGTTATGTGCCCTTCCCACTAATTCTCTGCCATTGATTTGGTGCAAGGCAACTCTAATGGGCAGAAAGGCAATCAGACCTGAGAACAAGAGACGTGTGTATTAAGAAGTAAATCAATGTAGCAGAGACCCTGTCTATAGGAGCCTGTGAATTGTGGAGCCTGTGAATTGTGTGTGATCAGCAAATTTCTTTATCGACTGGAAGCATCATTTACTAGTAGGGAATAATTTCTGTCTCACTAAAGCAAAGGTATCAGATATTAAGAAAGATAAACCTTAACGCACTTGTGAGTGAAGGTGGCAATTATCAATTCGATTTTGTTTTTAAATAAAAATTTATGAGAGAGAGAGAGAGAGAGAGAGAGAGAGAGAGAGAGAGAGAGAGAGAAGTGGGCTTAGGTGGGGGGTAGATGGGGACAAAATACGATAACAGAAATAAATGTGATGAAAATGTATTGTGTATATGTGTGAAAATGCTTTAATGAGATCTATTACTATGTGTAACCAATATATGCTCACGAAACCACTAAAAATAAAATGTAAATATTTATAGAGTACCCACTATAAGCTAAGCACACTGCTGATGCTCAGTTATACAGGGGTGGGGTAGGGAGGAGAGCAAGCTTGATTTCTTCAGGGAATCAACAGTCTGACAGGCCATGCTCCAGCACTTGTAACTTCTAACATGGAATGGTACTCTAAGAACACATCTCTGTTCCCAGCATGGTGGGCAGAGACCAGCGTACAGCTACAGGCAGGGCTGAGAGGAGCCTTGCTGATGATGGGCTGAACTGGCACTTGACTAAAGCAATGAGAAGGCAGGTGAAGGAGAGAAGAAACATTTTCTAGGTCAAAAGGACTGGAGAGAGAAGACACAGGGAAAACAAAGACAGCAGGGTGGGGTGGAGGGCTGTATGGGACTCAGGGCAGAGCAGACAGCAAGAAGAGATTTGGGGAGAAATCTCGTTCCAGGTTACCTGATCCTTCTGTTCTGGTTTACCTGGTTGTGCAGTTCCAGGGTGAGAAGGGGGCACACAGTGCAGTCACATGACAGTTAAGGACGGTGACATCCTCCTTTCCCTGCCAAAAGCAGGAGGATGTGTGCTGATGAGCCTAGCGCCCTTGAGGTTCATATGTTGCGGGCACGTTGGCTCCAAGATAGTGTTTGGAGATGGGGCCTTTGGCGGGGAATCAGGTTTGCATTGGGTCATGAGAACTGATGCCCAGGTTTGGTGGCATGAATCAAGGATCTTTCTGTATTTCTCTTCCCCTTCCCTCTAACTCTTGAAGATGAAACGATACAAGCTAGAAGAGGGCTTTTACTGAGGCAGGGGAATAGGGCAGAGAGTGGGGTCACACAAAGCTGTAAGAGAAGCCTATTGGCAAAGAGGAGAGCTGGGACCCCAGCTGGAACACCCTCCAGGACTGACAAGTAACAATGCATGAGAAAGCCCTCATTATGCAAATGACCCACGGAAGCTCCATCTCTTTATAGTCCACCATTGAGTGTCTAAACATTTCTCTGCTACAGCCCATTTTTGTGCCCTTATATGTTCCTTAATGAAAATGTCTCCATTTCTGCTGTATGTGTGCTCCTGCTCAATTCTGTGCTTCAAGACATATATAAAGTAGGGCAGAATTCTTGGGTAAAATCAAGCTGATTAACAGGTGAGATAGGTAAAGCATACTCTCAACACAGAACAGCCTAAGAAGGTCTTTCTGTTTAAGACACTTGTCTGTTGGGAGCTGCGATCGAGCCGCAGCCTGAAATGGCTCCAGCTTCCGCCTTCCCGGACGGCGAGCGCTCCCTAGGGAACAACTCCTTATTTGGCGTGAGGCCATCCCGGGAGTGAGCGTCCCATGCATGGCCCAATGGGCAGCATCCACGTGGCAGGGAGTGAGTGGATCACCGGAGAGCTTTTAAGCCGAGCGCCAGGGGGAAGGGGAAGGAGAAGGGAAGAAGAAAGAAGAGTGTGCACGCTGAATAAAGGACCTGGTCAGTTGCTGCAGAAGAGTCTCATGTTGCGTCTTCCTTGCCAGCGAGGGGCACGACACTTGTCTATACTCCAGACCTTAGGCAGTGAGTACAACTAGATGAACTTTTAAATATTAAAGCTACAGGTTAACTGAAAAAGAAGACTATTAGATGGAGTAAACTGATATACTCAAGTTCTCTTTCAAATCATTTTTAGAATTTCTTTGGCCTAGATGCTGGTGGGCCAGTAACTCAAATCAGAGACAATGAAAAGCAACTATAAAATACAAGAGGCCAGCCACAGAGCAGAGCTGAGCAACTGGACAAAAGGAAACTTGACAGAAAACAACCCTGGACTAAGGAAAGATGGGGACAGGATCCTCTGAGCTTCATCATCTCTGGAGGTCAAACCACACAGGTGCCCTGAAATGCCTTTGTGGCATTTTAATAACATATTTAATCTTACTCATGCATCTCAATCGATTTCTGTTACCTCAAACTACATCCTATGGATTCATCCTAGTAATATCTCCATATTGTAGGATAACATTATACACAGTATATATTAAATTCTATATAAAAGCTGATTATAGAGAGAGGCCAGAGAAAAAAATCAATTTGTAGTTACAATTTTTTATTTCATTTAAATTTGCAGAGGTACCTAAAGTATGGATTGTCAGTATACAAAATCTGAATGATACAGAAGTGTATTAATTTTGTTGTTATGACAAAAGATAAATCAAAAAAGCAAGAGCTTGCTTTGGCTCCCAGTTTAGAGAGATATAATCCATCATAGTGGAGGGGCTGCTACAGGAGCACAAGAGAGCCCGGCACATTGATCCTTAGTCAAGAAGAAGAGAGAGATGAATGCTAGTGTCCACTCTCTCTCTCTTAAAATCTAGCCTAGGACATTATCCCACAGGCTGGTGCCACTCACATTCAAGGTGGGTCCTTCCTTCTCCATCAAACCTCTCTGAAAATTTGTTCAAAGACACACTCAGATGTGTATGTCCTAGATAACTCAAAAACCAGTCTACAGTGAAGGTGAGCCAAAATAATACATGTATAGAAAAACTGAATATAAACATTTTCAATGTCTGCACCTAACATGGCTTTCAGGCACAAACTGAAATGACATGGGGATCATCTTAAAAGTATGGAGATCAGTCAAGATGTGTGTGTGTCTGTCTGTCTGTCTGTCTGTCTGTCTTTCTGTCTGTCTGTGAAAAATGAGAAGAGAGGAGCGGAGATAGATGATAAATTCAAGATCTAGGGAAAAGAAAAAGAATGGAGTTGATAAATGAAGAATGTGCAGTACACAAAAGAGTTTGGCCAAGCCCTAAATTTAAGCTCTGTCCTGGATTTTATAAGGCATTGCACAGAGAAGCTGTCTGTGGGATACATCCTTGACTGGCTTTTATTCAGCAAACTGGGTTTAATACAGCCTCAGATTTCCCATTTGATCTAACATTAACATTGCAGGTGGCCAATGACTGGTCCTCAAACAAGTGACCCAAGAGGTGTCTCCTGTGGAATAACATTGGCAAAGATTTCTCTGAGTGTCACAGGTTACAGATGTGAGGACAGTCACCTGCAGTTATGAAAACAGTTTCTAGCAGTGTCATTCCAAAACGCAGTATCTTAGAGCAGGGAGGGGCCTTGGAGAACATACACTTCAAATCGCCCTTTGTTTAGATGGGAATACTGAGAGCAGTTGGTTAGCTAAAGGCCATACACAGCATTTATAACTCAGCTTGAACTAAATGCCAAGCTTTATTAGCCTTGCATTTGCGCTATGGTTTGCTGCCCTTCAAATGCTTAGAGATGGAGGGAACTGCTATATAAAATTGCGGCTACTTGTCCAGTTAGTCCCAAAACAAATACTTTCTGTTTTAGGATGTTGCAATGAGAGAAAAAAACTAATTCTCAAAGTAAAACCAACAGTTCACAGATTACTAATATCTTGTTCTCAGATGTATCTTCTACATGTAGACTCTGTTCATGGTTCAAATGTTCTTTGAAGCTCCAACAAGCTTTAAATAAGTCATTAGAGAAGCTCACACATCCCTGTTTCCAGCCTTCATATCATAAAATTTCAGTGATTTTTCTATAAAGGTCAGTGAACAAAATTTTCATTTTGAAATGCAATTCCCAGGATTACAGTCCTTTTAGTGAATTCTACCTAATGTTCCAGTTGGCACACACACCATGGAAACAATTGCTGGCCCATGAAAGAAAGAAAAACTATGTCACAAAGACCTTTTGTAAAATTCTTTTTGTTAATGGAATCAGTGATCTTCAACTGAATTCTGTCTTCACTTCCAGGGCACTGTGGCTGGATGCCACAGAAAAATATATGCTCTTCTGCAGTGCCAGAAAATTTTAGACTGTTAGCCTTTATCTTTTCCCAGAATAGTACAAGGAAAAATGAAACCTTTCTGCTTGTATTTAAAGTTGGCCCCCTTCCCAACATTAGAGGGGTAGGGCTGAAGCTTTTGGGAGAGCAAGCAGAGGGATGGTCTTCCATGGACACTTGGACTAGAGATAAGTGGCATGGTGGGAAGGTGAGATTCAGCTGGGATAGGATTGGACTGAAGCAGGCCAGGAGGCCACCATAACCTTTTCAGAATGCTGCTACTCGGCACCCAAGAATAGAATATTATCTGGAAACTGCAGACGACTTAGTGGACAAAGACAAAGGGGAGCAGAGGGGAAATGAAGAAAGTAGAAGAGGAGAGATGGGGAAAGAGAGATGGGAGCAGGAGTGAAGGAGAGTAAGGGAGGGCGAATGAATAGAATAGAGGGAGGGGAGGGGAGGGGGGAGGGGGGATGGTTTTCCTGAACACCCCTCATTGTTTTCCTTCTAAACTAAGAATAATTTAGGGACAATTTCATAAAATTTTGTCTTGTCATTTCCACACATACAATTCTGACAGCAAATAGTCTGGCAAATATCTTAACATACAACCTGTCTGTTTATATTCTAGATTTTCAAGCATTAAGTCAATGTTTTATAAAAATTATTTTCAAATGAGATCATGCCCATATTTCACTGAGCAACAGAAGACTGGGAACAGAATTTGAGACTAAATTTTAAAATTTGTAAGAAAGTGTTTAACATAGTCTTTGGCACCTATCAAGAGTTTAGTAAAAAAAAAAAAAAAAAAAAAAAAAAAAAAAAAAAAAAAAAAAAAAAAAAAAAAAAAAAAAAAAAAAAAAAAAAAAAAAAAAAAAAAAAAAAAAAAAA
>PVIH01021942.1:0-15423 GCA_004025045.1 Sigmodon hispidus | reverse complement strand
TTAGGGTTACTATTACTGTGATGAAACACCATGAACAGAGCAACTTGGTTAGGGGAGGGTTATTTGGCTTCCGCTTCCACATCACTGTTCATCAATGAAAGGAGTCAAGACAGAAACTCAAACCAGGCAGGAACCTGGAGGCAGGAGCTGAAGCAAGTGCCATGGAGGGTGCTGCTTGCTGACTTCCTCTCTATGGCTTGCTTAGCCTGCTTTCTTATAGAACTCAGAACCACCAGTCTAGGCATGGTGCCACGGATACTGGGCTGGGGGCTGGCAGCTGGGGTTTGGGGGCTGGGCTCTCCCCTATCAGTAGCTGATTAGGAAAATGCCCTATAGCTGAATCTTATAAAGGCATTTTTCAGTTTAGGTTCCCTCTTTTCAGATAATCCTAGCTTGTGTCAAGTTGGCATAAAACTGTCCAGCAATAATTTCTCAAGAAAATATATAATTAATATTCACTTTAGATCCTAGTTTCTCTGACTGGAGCTCTGTAGCTTTAGGTTCTGGTTTCCCTGGATGCTATTTAATCCTCTTTCTGCATTTCTCAAAATCACCTCCCTGGGAACCTGAGAGACCAGCTAAGACTTCCCCAAGCAGGTTCATACTTCCAGTCTTGCTTTGCCTAGGCAAACACCCATGGGAGTCTCCTGGGAATGGGCTGGCCTGGTCCCTGGGATACCCAAAAGATTATGACCAATGACTAGTTTGGACCATGCAAAGTGAGATAAGTAGCCTCTCCTGGAGGAAGGACAGATGAGAGAGGCCAGACTGCAGACAGAGAATCTTAGAGAGAGGGTCTGGAGTGTCTGGGAGGGGAAGTGTCATCTCTAGACACTAATGGATTTAGACAGGAACTGAGAAGTATGGTGGGTAGATGAGATCCAATCAGGCAAGACTGAACTCGACCATATTTTCTTTTGTTTCTATAAACTCAATTAAGTAGAGAGGGGTCACGTGGAGAAAGACAAGGCATGAATGAATTCCAGAGCTCACCACCACACTTTGAGGTGTTTGGATCCTTTACCCAGCTGCTATCTTAAAATGGGTTTGTATTCCCCACTCATGTTGCAAAGCAGTGCATCTATATTCCAATTCTGAATGTAGTTTTGTAAGCATCATGTCTTCCACAGTGTCTTCCCCAGTCTATAACCCTTCTAACATACAGCATACTTCCTAATCATGACACTTCCTGTTTCTACCCATGGGGAGAAGAAAGGCCAGTACAGGACCCTAGTGGAGTTTGAAAGGTTTCTCAAAGAGGAAATCCTGAATTCTAAAGTAAATTTCCCTGACTTATTCTAGACCTCCATGCTGGCAATCATAGTGAGCGTGAAATCTCAGGACAAAAGTGAGATGTGTTGAAACTGCAATTTGCTTCATTTATTTCAATAACCAGAATGGTATTTTTTTTTTAGTCCAAATCCCCATTTTATAGATAGAAAATTTAATCCTGAGTAAATTGTGGGGTGAAGAATGTTCCTACTTAATCCACATTTCTTTCTTTCCCACAAAGTTGAGTGTGAATTTTGCAGGAGAGCTGTACAAGAGAGTGACGCTAAGGTGGTGGATGGGGCAAGATGGTGTAGAGATGGAGTTCACTGGTGGGGCCGTGGTCATCATTTGCCATACTAATCTCCCTTCATTTAATTGATGTACTTATATTCTGGCCAGGATCAGGCCCGCTTTGTCACTGCTGAGCCTCAAGCCTCTCTCCAGGTCCTCTTATCTCATGTCCACAGTAGAAAAAAGTAGAAACTCTGATGTTCCAAGAGTATTGCTGAAGAACCACCAAGGCACTGTGGTTCTCAGGTCAACTGCCTAAAAACCTCACATATCTGATTTCTCTTCAATCGCTTTCCAGGCATGTTGAATGTCATTCAGTTTCCAGATGCTTAACATCAGGCCTGACTTCAGTCAGAAAACAAAGAGCAGATCTTGCCTGCTTCCGAAAACTTGAAAATATATACAGTACAGGGCATGCGCACACCTGACCTCGCTAGTGCCTGTCTTGCTTTCTTGATCTGTTTCGTGCTGCCATAGCAGGGAAACAGCTGGGTGATGGATAAGGAGAAGAAATGTATTGCCTTACAGTTTTGAAGGCTTGGGGCAGCCTGGAGAGATGGTTCAGTGGGTAAGAGAACTGTCAGTGCATGGTTGAATACCCTTTTCTGATATGCAGACATGCAGACAGTTTTGAAGATTTGGAATCCAAGACAAATATTATGCACCCAACCCAGTACATTTGAGATTAAGTTCTCAACACTTGACTTATGATAGAGGCAGCCAAACAAAGCATGGTGCCTTTTAGCTCTTGGCATCCCCTAACTGCAGGTTCCACAACTATTCTGCAATGGGAAAGTATGTTCTACTAACGTGTGTTCTTCCTAATCTACTGAGACTTAATGTGAATACTTTCATGTACTCAGTCCTTAAATTTTTTAGCTTTTGAAATCCTAACTTCCTTTCAAACTATATATTTCCCAAGAGACCATTTGAATCCCAACTGAGAATTTTTTTCCCACCCACTTCCTCTTATCATACTTCTTCCTAGTCAAAACTGGTACCTTTGGTATAGATAGAAAGAGAAGGAAATGTATCATTCAATAAGAGAACATTTTAAAAAGTAGTTAATACATTACAATATTATAATTATTCAACTATGAGATTTATTTACCAATGGATCTTGACCTTGTATGCCTAAGCATAACTTCAGTTTGGTAGACATAGATAATTGCATGTGCTACTCTGGTTCACATAAGTTTTCTTTCTTTCTTTTTTTGGCAGTATCTATTATATCAGGAACATAATGGTTCCATCATTATTCAAGTGAGTGACTTGGATTCAGTTTAACTAGACCCATAGAATATGTGGAATAAAAGGAGAATTGGTCGATTCAGCCTATCCCATTACAAGCCAAGAAAACTCTGGCACCAACCAGGAAAAACAAAAATGGAAAAAAATATGTGCTTAATAATCAGATACCATTCTTTGAAGTAAATAAAAGTGGTAGGATTGTGGCAAAGCTCATTTGGTTCTTTTAATATCAACTATGATGTTATGAATCCCTCTTGATTTCCATTTTTTTCCTTAACAATTGTTTCTTATTGAAATGAACTGAAATAACTCTGAAAGAAATGTCTATTATACAGCTTCAAGTGTTAGAATAGATATGTTTGAGCAGGCTTATAGGAGGAGTGTCAATCTCTGTCACTGGCTTGTAATTCTTTTCCTAAATTACACACAACTTTGACAAAAGTAAGTGTTTCTATTTTCTATCAGCCACACAGGAGCCATTTCAACTTGAAATTCAAAGAAACCCAGAAGTTAGTGCCTCAGTGTTTGATGAATCATCAAAACTCTTATTATCTATGACTTAGATACATGCCAAGAAGAGAAAAGAATAAAAACATATGCAATAATTTGTAGAAACTAACCAGCAGTTTATCTGGCCCATTAACTAGGTCATGTGGTAGAGTATGATGGACCATGACAACCCCAAAATAGGTGGATTCAATTACTTTCTCAGATCATCCATTCTAATAGCCTATGTTCTCTTGAGTTCTGTTGCTTGAAAAGGAATCTTTCCTGATTATAAAACAAGTGAACATTTATTTTTAAATGACACAACACATAAAATAATAAGGAAGAATTTCCCCATCCCATGCTCATGAAATCTAGTGATACTCCTTGAAACGCAAGGAGCCTCTGGATGACCAAGATGGATTTGAGTTGTGCCTGTTTAATTTCAGGACTGCCCTCCACCTTACACTTCTCTTACAATCTCAGCCACCTCCAGTCCCATTGCTTGTGAGTTCTGGAATGGGCATAGTGGCTCATACTTATCATCCCAGCACCTGGGAAGTAGAGGCAGGAGAACAGCAAGTTCAAGATTATCCCTATCAACATAAAGAGTTCAAGACCAGAACAGATAGTAATCCACTCCGACAGCATTCTGCATGGTGAGTGATGTCACATGATAGACAGACATTAGTTCCTAGTATACCCAAACGCAGAAGCCTCCTTAGGTAGCAAGCCCACAAGGACTTTCATGTGCCAAAATGTTGCATGCTGAGTAAGTACTTTCTTTTATTCCTAAAACAGAGCATCTCTTCCCACCCTCAGCCTCTACATTTTTCACCAGGATGAAACATATGCTTAGATTTAAAAGTCACAGCAAAGTGTTTGACATTGAAATAACAATGTGTATGCCACTATTTTCTGTTCAGGTGCTTGCAAATTACGTAATGTTTTGCAGAAAAAGAAAATAAAGCCCAGGCTTGTGTTTCTTCTACAGGCATTGGGAAGAGATTTGTTGGAACTTGTTTGTGTTTATCACAGTGTTGCCAATTGGAGGAAACCAATAGAAAGTAGCTTTGCCTTGAGCAGCACAAGTCCAACTCTATAAATGATTGGCTCTATGACCTTGGACTAGCTAGCTACTTAGGATGTCACTTGCTCCTTCATTCAATAAATATTTTTAAAGGTTTAACTATGTGTCCAGATCTGAGCTACAATTGACTATAATGGTAAATTAATACAAACTCTACTATTTATAACTTAATAATGAACTAATGCATCCAACTAAAAATATAAGGCAGTAATTCCTGCTTCCCAAAGCTGTGTGTTTGCCTGATTATACGTAGAACTTGAAAACTAGGCATAAGGCAGAAACTTATAATTCCAACACTGGGAGGTTGGAGACAAGCAAATCCTTGGGGGTCACTGGCCAGCTTGCCTATAATAGTGGTGAAACTCTAGTCCAATGAAAGATCCTGTCTTAAAACATCAGAGATGACATTCTTGTGAAATGACATCCTAAGGTGGTAGCATCCACATGCATAGACTCACAAATGCACGTAACCTGTACATGTGCATAAGTACACATTAGACAGACAGACAGACACACACACACACACACACACACACACATACACACACACACAAAGTCAACTATAGTAAATTTCTAGAGACTCTTCATTCATATTTTACTCCCTGTGTGGGATCCTGGATGCCTCAGCACTAGCCAAAATCTCTGCTCTTCAGTGATTAGGACACTATCATTTGGGACACTGGACTAGACTACAGTGTTAGGCTGCTCCAAGACTCTTCCTCCCTCTGTTGTGATGTGCCTTGAGGAAAACAACTGAGTGACTAACTGCACTGTGGGCTGGGCCTACTCTGGGATTCCTGCTTTCATGAGCTCCAATTAATCTATATTCAATGTATTTTCCACTATATGAGAAAAGTAATTTGACTAATTTGGAATTTTTTTCCAAACAAACTGGCTTGATCTTTCTCTTGAGCAACAATAATCTTAGAACACAGAGCAAAATCTATGAGGCTAAGACATATCACTTTATCTTTCATTTTAAACTAATTGTGTAGAAATTCTCTGTGGAAAATCTTAGCTTCTCATTTCAGTTTGTTTTCTTACTTTTGCTTCATTGACTATAACCAAAAGGACAATAAATATTAATAATAATAATAATAAATAGTGACTTTTGAGAGCCTTCTATCCTCTCTACCCCAATAAATAAAGATTTTATAAAAATAACTATATCAAGAGGGTGACTTTTTAGATACAACACTATTAAAATAACTTATGAAACAATTAATAATCTGGACTTTAAAACTAAAAGCTTAAGCTTATGATCCACAAAAAAATTATTAAGATAATGAAAAGACAGGTCTTGGAGTGGGAATACATATTTTAAAAGGACATATCTAAAGTATTCTCTGGGGTCTCTTACAAAAATAGTAGTTGTTCATTCACAAGGGTTCATCCTTGTGATCCAATCATCTGCAAAGGATCCTGTCTCCAAATACCACCACATTGGGGACTAGGTTTCAATGAAAAAAAAAAAAACCTTTAGGGAACACAAACTTTTAATCTCTGATGATATGACATAATAAGAAGAAAATAAGATGTCTGGTTAAAAATTCACACCAGAACTAAAAAGATACTTCAGCAAAGAAGATATATACATGCAAAGTATTTAAATAATCAACATCATACATTATTAGGAAAATGCAAATTAATACCATGAGATACCATGATACTTTTCATGAATATCTATAAAAAGTACTGAGTCAAATGCAGGAGAAGATGTAGGGCAGCAGAAACATTCTTTCACTGCTGTGGGAATTCAGGTTAAAAGGCAGTTTGTTAGTTTCTCATAAAACTTACCATACTTAACTGTATAATTCAGCAACCACACTTCTTGACTAAAGAGCCGGGTCCCCCAATAAGTTGAAAGTTATATCCATGTGAAAATGGCATATTGATGTAAACTTTATTTATTGTCATCAAAACTTAGGACAACCAGGATGCCGTTTAGTGGGTCAATAGATAAACTATGATTTATCAAACAGATTCTTACTCAATGGCAAAAGAACTGAGATACCAAGTCATGAAAACACAGAGTGGAACATGAATGCATATTACTAAAGCGACACAGCCAGTCTAAATTGTGATTCTAATTGTTTGACATTCTGTAGGGGAAAGTTGAGGTTAGTCAAAAGTAACTCCAAGAGTCCACATCAAAGGAAATTTTGAGATGTGTTTGACAATAATGTTTCAATATAGGTCCATAAAGTATAAAAAAAAATGTAGTTGGGTTAGTCAGCCTTTGTCACTATGACAAAATACCTAAGAAATCAGTTTATATAAAAATTCAGCTTAAATTTTAAAAAACTGAGTGGAGGAAAGAAAGGTTATATCTGGAAACATAGATGGGAGAATGTTCCTCCAGATTACAAAGTGAAGTAAACTGTATAATGTGTTTCTAGACTTTCCTTTTTGTTAATTTTTTTTAAAAAAAAATGGACCACCCAGTTCATGAAGACTCTGAAGATCCAGAGTATCTGCCTCTCCTTCAACACCAGCCTGGAGCCTGCTGCTTCTAGGAAAGAAGCTAAAGGCTGTTCTTTATTTTAAAATATTCTGCTACTTAAAAATTACACACATACACACACACACACACACAAGAAAGAGAGACAGACAGAGACAGAGAGAGAGAGACAGATAGAGCATGTTTGTTCAGTTATGTTTGGTTACATATAAGTGACAGAGGAGCCATGGTACCTTGTAGGCTAGCAGAAAAAGCTAAAATCAATAGCTCTAGAAACCAAATAGGCATCTAGTATTTTTCTGTCATAATTCTTTCTTTCTTCTCAAAATTCTAAGAATGATGTTCTAAAAATGAGTGTATGGTGTTGGAGAATTGGCTCAGTAATTAGAGACACTGATGGTTCTTCCAGAGGACTTGGGTTTAATTCCCAGCACCTAAGTGGTGGCTCTCAACCATCTGTAACTCTAATTTCAGGGAACCAGAATCTTTCTCCTGACCTTTGAGACACAAGTACATGTGTGCTGCATATTTATATATGCAGGCAAAATACTCATACATATAAAATAATAAAATAAATCTTAAAAAATAAAAGTAAATGTATATTTTTGTCACTAAAAAGGTTCTGAGTGAAGCTAGAGGGACATAAATGGCAATGCCAAGGCCACCTTTTCCTTCTATCTCGACTGCCATTTAGTTTTTTTTTTTTCTAAAATTTGTTCTTCAGTCTAAAAGTCCAGATATAGGTAGGAACCTCTTGTTTTGGGTTTATAGGTATATTTGGTTTCTTATAGGCATGGCTTTGGCAAAGATGACCCACATCATGGATGTCAATGAAGGCTCCATGTGTCACATGCAGCACCTATGACAAAAGCAATGGCTGTAGCTGTGCGGTGTGTTAGTACAGATGTTTTCATTGCTTCATGCAATGAATGTTCCTATTTTGTCACTATAAAAAGAGAAGATTGTAAAAAAAAAAATCCAGCTTTCATTCACAGCAACCATTATCACTTACAGATCTCGAGGAAAGGGAGGGTTTTACTCCAGCATATTGACTCCTGAGCCTTGTCCTCAACCATGAGGGAATGCAGTGGGTCCTATTTTGTGAGAGTCTCAGGCTGCTGTGACTTCAAGATAGCAATGGCTGGCCATGTTGTGGCTGGAGAACAGAGTTCACAACACTGACAAGCCTTGCATGTCTAATTACAATATTGCATGACCTTGCTTTGTGTTTGTCCCTGTATAGAAGTCTCACCTCCTAGAAATGATAGTCACTGCATATGACTCACCTAATGCTAGTATGACTTCATTATAACTACTGATGTATCTGCAGAAACTGTTTACAAATAAAGTTAAGCTCTAGATCCAGGTAAAATTTAAATGGGGGTGGGGGCTGCTTAGCTCCCTCAGAAGGTAAACAATACCCTATTTTATAGAGACCTTCACGATTTTTTATTATTATTTTAAGAAAGCAAACAGAGTAGTCAATCACACTGCCTCCTTTTTCCAATGACAACTTTGGAAGAAGAGACACTAGACCCCACAGAGCGAGCTAGAAAACCACTTGACAGTTCCAGAAAGGAAACTAGAATGAAGCAGGAATGCCAGGCTGCTCACTACCACCCTCCTTGTGGCACTGTGCTCAAATTTTACCTGCTAAATGTTTCTGTTCTCCCAAGAGCCATCTGAATCTCCACTTGGACATCTATCTGAAGCAACATGACACTGAATCAGGTAAAGGAGCTGCTGTTTATTTCTCATTTTGCTTTGTGGTGTGGGTATGTATTACTGATGCACATGTGAGTCAAACTGCTGAGTAATCAGGCTGCTTTTCCTCAGGGGATAAGAACAAGGCTTCTGGCAGGGTGTTAGCAACCAAGGACCTGACATTCAAGAGACATTATAGACCAAGGGAATGTGTTCTCATGTGATCACCGATGGCTCTTTCTAGAAGCAAAGAAGAAAATAAAAAGAACCTTTGTTCTGTCTCATGGCCAAATCTTGAGAATATCACTAAAGAACTCTAGATTATTTAAGAACCCTTTAAAATAAATAATCTTATTCTGTCCTGGTTACAGCCAGATGGCAGAACCAAAGTTTCTTGGAGATTAAGGCAACATGGCAATAGCACACTTGTAGCACAGTAATTGTTACATTCAGTTGTCAGTCAGAAATAGGGATTGAGTTTTACTTGTAAAAGACAGTTTTTACATGCTCATTTCCTAGCAAGATCTGGCCACGTCAGGAGTCTAACAGAGTGATAATTCTTGCCAAGACCTGCTGACCCTGGGCAACGGCCATCTTCATAGCAAGACTCTTAAAAGACACCTCATGTAGGAATGTATTAAAATTGGCTCTGACATCTAGATATTAGTTCTATGCTTATATCTTTTGCCTAAGGATAAGTTAGTAGACATGGCTTCCCAGTGTCCAGTCTAAGAACTGATGACTTAAACTTGGGAGGGTGACATGTAGTCATATCATTAAGTTACACTTGATGGGATTTGAAACTCCACTTACTGCTCATTTTGGAGAGATCAACTCTGTCCTTGGCAGTCTGAGCGAAGGGCCCATTCTCATAGTTGTGACATATATGCCACTAGCATGAGAAGTCATGGAATGCTAGAGTTTCTGTGTCACCAGATTAGCCAGTCTTTCTTTTCAACATTGTAGCTGTTCCAACCATGATTCCAGTGATCCAGATCATGAGTACAGCAATGGTTCCCTGTCAGTGAGCTGGCCATTTTCCTGAATTGCCAAAGACCTGTTGTTGGACAACAAAATTCACTAGTCAACAGAAATGACATTTTACTATGCAGAAAGTTAATTACCTGAAAGTATGCGGGGGGGGGGAGGGGGCACTTTGTGAAAGCACATCAAGTTACGTCAAAACTATCAAACACCCACCCACCCCTAAGATATAAGGAGCACAGATTTACTTGAGTTCTAATATCAAATTCACAATTTAAACATATACAAGCTTGAACAACCTCTTTAATTCTTCTCTGCACCATCTTATTAAAATATTATTCATAATACTGTACTGTGTTATGAATTTTATTTTTTATTTAAATGAAAGATAAATTTAAAAAGCAAGTTGAACTGTAGGCAAAACAAATTTCAAAACATAATTCAGAATATGAAGTTAATAATTTCACCATTAGGCTAGCAACTAGCATTTAATAAATTGTATATATGTGTGTAATATATATATGTATATAAAACTTGAATGATGAGTATATGTAGACGATTACATGAAGAGCAGATTAAAAGTTAGTGATTTATGTTGAGGCCTGAAGGAAAAAATTAAATCATTATTTTCTAAATTCTGAAAACCATGGAGGGTCTCAGGAGCTCATTAGCTATATACCACAATAACAAGGGCTTCAGGCTCTGCATTATTGATTGGTGGTTCCCAAATACATGGTTTCCATTTACTGAAATGAACAAGCTAAAATGTTCGACTGAATTAATAAAGTTAAGCTGCAAGGTATTGAGAGTCTGCAGTGCAGTGGAAAAGGGGTTGCCTAGGAAAAGGTATGTCTCTGCCGTGATTTGAAATCAGCTGGAAAAGGACTTTGCTATAAGAGGGATAAACAATAGTGTCGATAAAATACTATGCAATTTCTTCTTAAAAGTGGTTCTTGTGATGCTTCAGACTACTACATATAGCACTCAAGATTCTGTTAGCAATTCTTTGTGTAATCTTTGACATTTGATCTAGATGAATCTATGTGAATTGCACATATGTAAATAAAAGCTTAGATGGTTATTAAGGGCCTTTTGAGCTCTAGTATTTCATGTTCTTAGTCGTTTTTATTTAAAAATATTTGAAAATTTTTATATTTGCATTACTTTCACCTCCTTCAAACTTTTCTCATGCCTCCTCACTTCCTCTTAATGATATGGCCCTTTCTTCTTTAACTAGTGTTTATGCACACACACTATTGAGTATATTTAATGCTTCTTGTATGTACACATATATATGGCTGACAACTTCAGACTGGATCATTTATCAGGGGACTCAGCCCTGCAGAAAACTGTTCCTCCCTCTCTCAGCATCCAATGATTTCCTTCTGTGCTTCATATGTGGTTGGGACCTTGTGAAATTTCCCTATACACTTTTACATGCTGAATGGTGTTTTCCTTGTTCTGCTCTTGTTTAGGTTGCCATATTGTTCAGATTTCACAGGTACAGTTCCCAACCCCCACTGTCACATCTAGAAGACAGAAGTCTGGGCAGGAGTCCTGATCTTCCACAATATTCTGTGAATCTTAGGTGTGGGGGTTACATTGTGCTAGGGCCACTCTCAGGTCTTCTCTGCATTATGACCAGATGTAGATCTGTGTAAGAGCTTCTCTTTTTGCATTTACAACTTAGACTTATTTATTTTAAATATGTATATTTTTGTATTATACATTTCCTAGAAAATGTAGTATTATCAGTAAAGTACCAAATTAATGATTTTGAGTGCAATCATAAAAAAAATTCAGTATTACTATTTTGTAAAAAAAAAAAAAATATGTGGATAGAACATCTATGACCTGTCCAACTATCAGTAATTGGTTAGGTTTACAGTATCAGGCATGAATCCCTTCCTATCAAGCAGGTCTTCAGTCCGATTAAATGGCTGTTGGTTGTCCCCAAATATTAGTGTCACTATCACACCATTGGAGATATCTTTCCAGGTTGGTCATTGTTGTGATTCATAGGCTTTACAGTGAGGTAAGACTACATGTTTTTTCCTCTCTTGGCAGCTTGCATAGAAGCTTCAGATGTTCAGATGGAGCTATCCATATGTGGGCGGCTTCTGGGTTAATTTCCGTTTAATCCCTCCAGGCCCCTTGTCCAATATATATGGTAACTTTAGCGAGAGAGTAATATCTCAAGTTCCAGGAGGCAACCAAGGGTAACAGCAATATCCTATATTGTTTGGGGTATCTCTTGGACTTGCTCGCCACCAAGTCAAGGGCTTTCGGTGTTAGGCACTAGGAGTTTTGCTAGATAGTCTATGGCTTTGAGAAAGCATTGCCACCCTGAGACATAACACTGTGTAAAACATCTGGCTTTTTGCAAGCATCCTTCATGTTACTCTCCCTCTTCCTTGGTCCCACCTCCCTCCCCAGTTAAAGCCCTGTCTCCCCTCTCCCCTCTCATAGCACCTTCGCTGGCTCCACCCTCCTCTCCAGAGCCTATTCCCTGAATACTCGAGAAGTCCTGGCTTTATTAGCTTCATCTTGGAACAGAAGAATAATCATAGTAATTGGAATCAGAAAAACAAATCCAAGATTCACATCCTAATTCTGATTCTAAAAAGCTGCTTAATTTTAAGAACGTGCTACATTAATTGAATTCAAAATTCTCAACTTCGAGGTGACAATAACAAGAACCACTCTCTACACACTGTTTTGTGAAATATGGCTCTAACACAAATAAAGCACTTGCTCAGTGCCTGGTACCTGATGCATAGTTGTCCAAGCCTCTGAACCATCTTGCTCCACTCTCTGTGTATGATTTCACATCTTTCATACCCTGTGTGAATTTCTCCTTTTCCATCACACAAATACAGTGATCATCTTACATTCAGTTGCTTTTCTATTTGCTGACCAGAATAAATTTCTAACAACAAACCGGATTGATCATGTCAGAGATCAAAGAGAAAGGCTTGTGAAGGTCTGCACACAAATCATGGTTTTGCTGTGGCACTAAGACTCCACTAAAAACAGATTTCACAGTTTGGAAACTATCAAAGACAAGATAGAGCATTACAGTTATGTGCAAATTTCAAGGCTGAAGAGCAGGAAACACGTGAACATAAAACCCATGACAAATGGAAAAACCTAAGGGTCTGTTTCACACAGACAGAAAGTAAAAGTGGAAAGAACGGCTGCAGAGCTGGAGAAATTGTTAGCCCAGCCCCTTACCTCCCACCCTACCACAAAAGCCCCAATCTCCTACATTCAAGGCTGTAATAGCCCTTGTGTCAATGTGAGTGCCTACTAACTTTTGGTGAAAGATCCAGATTTCTAAGTTGTGAAGAAGTTGTTAAGGACTATTTAACGCCTGCTTGGTGGGGTGGTACACTCCTGCAGTGGAGGTGGAAGTGGAAGTTCTTCTGCAGGACCTGGACTAGTTGGTCCTGACAGCTACATAAGTATGCCATGGTTTTTATAGTTTTCTAAAGCCCTCTCTGACAAGGATGCCTCCAGCATTGTAATTAGTCCAAATGCTTAATATCACCAAAATAATGAACAATTCTGCTGATGCCTTCTGTAATGCCTGAATCTTAATCACCCAGAGAGACCACCAGAGACAGAGATGTCTGAAATGCAACAGCAAGGTTTATTGTCAGAGAGATACAAGCCAGGCAGGAAGCTTGTTCTCCACACCACATTCCATGAGTGCAGTACAGGGAAGAGCTGAGCACCCCAAGTTGCATAAGCTTTTTATAGGCAAAGACCATGAGGCAGGGTTACTTGGGGTCAAGGCTGCAGGTATGTTCTCAATGAACTCATGCTTAGAGACTTTTTATAGCTTAACATTCCTGGACCCCACCTGGGTGATGTGGCTGGCAGGATTTTACTGCCCAAGGGTTGGATCATCAAGGTGTCCTTAGCGCTTAGCTCATTCTCTCCTAGAACTGGGCAAGACCCTGCCAGGAATGTGAAACTGAACTCTATTTTATCTCTATGGCTACTAGAATACAAACTGGCATTTCTTGAGCTAAGTTTACTCTCTTCACCTTCCTCTGTTCCAAAACCAGATCTCCCATTTCTGGAACTAATGAGATATCTTGACAAAGTTCTCCATAACAGCTTCCACCTACCTTATTGCCTCATCTCACATATTAGCTTAATACCCAGTCTGGGGGACTAGCTGTCACTCTCCAGAGTCTTTAGTCTTCTTGGTGACATCTGTCTAGAAAACATTTCTAATCCCCCGTTCTCAAATTCCAGAGACTTTCTATTGTGCGTTTCATGTGCAGATATGAAGTAAGTTTGTTATATCAAACCTTAGTGTCAGGAGTGAGTCAGATCCACAGGAGGCACAGTTAGACCTCATGGTGGCATGTTTGCATCTTAACAGCAGACCACAAAATATGTAGACCCCTAACCTACAATTTGAGAATCAAACTTATGCTTTTAAGCCCTTTGTCTTTCCCAGTGCAGTCCACTGTCCATCCTCGTAGGCACCCCACTGTGACCCTCACTTGCACTCTGAGCCTTGAAGACCCACCTGTGGAATGCTAGCTGGCTGCATATCTTGTCTTCCATCATCCTGTATGTTTTTGCCTTCCTGCCTGTGGGGGTTGGTACAGGCAGCTGGGCTGTTTATCTGAAGTCAGTAGATTTCTAGCCTCCTGGGAAACTCTGACTGTGCTTTCCCACTCATAGCCCCCACTTAAGGTGAGATGGGGATTCAATAAAATGGCATTCTCTTTGGATGATTGACCCAAGTGTCTGTGTCTTTTTAACCTGCAGGCCCAAGCCTGAGTCGCCAATCAAGTAGCAAGGACCTCTCCACATCCTCACCGTGTCTGTCCCCCACAGTAACAGCACATGTTCTACAATGATCAGAAAGTACATTACCAAGGAAAGTGAGGGAGTAAGTTCTGCTTCCCATACACACATGCAGTGAGCTGAGTTCTCATCGACTACCCAGGTGAACTTGTAGGTGCTTGTGCTATGGGAAGGAAGCTTGCATAGAGAACTGATCCTGATTTCCTGCTTAAAGGATTTTTAAACTCAGGTGCTTTTGCCTGTTCTTTAGGCTACAGGGAAATACAATCCAGACATACCTCACTAAAGTCTTCCTGCCTCTGGAAATGTAGATAAAATTTCTATTTGGCCTTTGAGATTTTCATACCTATCAAAAGCATTTGAGTCTTAGAATCCCTGGGCTCATTTCTTCCCTCCATAAGAGCCCTCCCTTACCTGCCATCTCACCATGTTGTGACAGACCCCAGACTCAGGGTACTATCCTCGGGAAGGGGAGCCCCAAGAACCCAGACTCCAGGCCAGTTGAAGCAAAAAGCAAGAGGATTTATATCGTCTGTACAGGCGGCTACCTCCCTGCCTCTGGAGCAAGAGAGTAGCAAGGGAGGAGCCCGGATTAACAATCTCATATCTCTTTTAAAGGCTAAGACCATAAAATCACCATAGCAACTGGGGCAACACATGATTGGTCACTTTAAAGGTCATACTATAATCATAAGGTTGCTCACAATAGTCATGGGGTTGGTTGCCTTAAGACCAGCTGGTTAGGGGGCTTTTACCACCGGGTGTTGGGTCGCAGCTATTCTGCTTGGAACTTCCGGTATTTTTTTTCTTCTTCTTCTTCTTTTTTTTTTTTTCTTCTTTATTTTTTATTTATTAAAAAAAAAAAAAAAACACAGTAAAAAGAATTTAAAATGTGGAAGAGTTAACAATAACTATACAGAGGATAAGAATCATAAGCATGGCTTATCAAGGGTGGAAATACAAATAAGATTGCTACACATATATTTTCTTTGTGTTCATCTTTCCCTCTGAATTTTTTTTTCCATCCCTGTATATCCTTATTCAAGGTCTCTTC
>PVIH01021941.1:0-28432 GCA_004025045.1 Sigmodon hispidus | reverse complement strand
TGATTTTTACATAATTAAATGGCTGGGAAACAAAGAAGAACAATAGTTCTGATATGGAAATTATAAGAAATTTAAATTTTAGTGCCTACAAATAAAGTTCTGAATTTAGTCAACAAAAAAAAATGTTGCCTTGTTTTCTCTTGTGTACATCCCCTCAGGGTGGTTTTAATTTCTCTCTTCACCTGCAAAACAGGAATTGCTTGCTATCCTGCAAACTACAAAATACACAGAAGCACACATACACACACACACCTTCTCTGGCTTCTCCTGGCCCTCTGTCCTGCAAGCCTGTCTATGGGGATGCCTGGTTGCTGGTCCATTCCTTTTGCCCACAGAACCTGTTCTGCATAGATCCTGCTGTCCTTCACTGGGAAGACCTTCCTTGATGGTGGAGAGAGAACAGGAGCCTCTGCCATTTACTCTTGAAGTCCTGGTACCTTCACAATGCCAACAACATGTAGGTATCCAGGAGTGATTTGCTGAGACAAATCCCATATCACCAAGGACCACACAGCTGTCAGGTTAGTACACTTCGGTATGAGCAATCTTCTAGATTTGAGGCACTGGGGGAAAGTGAGTGTGTATCTATAGTTTAAACTTGGAAAAACATATTTGTGATGATGATGTAAAAGGAACCAGGAAAATCAGATTCAAGATGGGCCCTGGGGGCAGCCATCACATTGCATTGAGATTTCCTAGTGGGAACATGCTCCCCAATGAATCCTGTGAGGTCATAGGTTATTTTGCTCATCATTGTATACAAGTTAAGAGCTCAGTGCCTACCAAGCACAAAGCTAGAACATCTTTTATTTATTCTTTGATAATTCCACACATGTAAAACGTATGTTCATCAAATGCACTTCAACTCCCCTGGATCTCCAATGCACTCCCGATATATCAATCATCTCCTGTGCCCTATCATACCCAAGTGCCGCATGTTGGAATGTTGACTGATCTTGTTGGCTGGGCTTGTATAGGTTTGTTCAGGTAACCAAAGGTGCACTAAATTCCTGAGTGCAAAGGCCATATCATGTCCAGAAGATGACATTTCACCCTGCTCTTCCTCATACCCCAATTCCTACATCCTTCCCACTCCCTCTTCTATAATGTTCCTGAGTCCAGGAAGAGGAAATTGATTTAGCTATCCCATTGGAGGCTCAATAGACATTATGATTCTCTGAAATAACAACTTCTGAGAGAGGCTTCTCTGGCTAAGGTGGATGCTAATGTGCCTTGAAAAATATGCAAATGCTACAGATGGCAAGCAGGGTTTCCCTGGACACTGTCACCCTCAGATCAGGCTTTCCCACCCGTTGAAGACAGCATTGTTCTCTCAGCTGTGTGGTGCTGCCATGGAGAAGATTCCACCTTGGCACACGGGTGTGTAGGGTCTCACATCGGGGACATAAGCCCCTGGTTTTATGTTTATTTGGTGGGCTTCTCTAGCCCACAGCACCAGTCAGGGCTGAGCACAAAGCAGTGCTCAGTCTTAAAGTGTATTGCTTTCCATCAAGTTTTCTTGCATTGATCTACCACCCAAGATGCAAGGGTGATATGTAAGGGTGCAGGGTGGTGGAAAAACCCTCCTGAATATGACCTACACCCCGAAGGGCAATGCTGGCAGTCTGGCCTGGGGCCTGGCATTTCCTCAGCAGTGCTGGCCCAGGACTCAGGACCATCAGCTGAATGATTTCTCATTCCCACTGGACCAAAACTCCCCACAGAATGTGGATGAACCAATCAGATGAGACCCACATATTGACATGCAAACACCTACCAGGGTTACTGCCAGGCTAACAAACCCATTGGGGGATCAACCCCTACTATTCAGAGGATCATGCCAGGGACCCTTTACTTGGGGATCACAATCTTAGCTGTAGGGCCCCTCTTCAGCAATAAGGCCCGTATCTTTAGCCCTCTCTAAGGGTACCTGGTACACTCTAAACTTTTCTTTCACCAAACCACACTAGATGATTACAGAAGATGAGGACATTGCCTCACCCTTTCAGAGAAGCCTACCACATTTATGCAATTCAAAGAACACATTCTGAATCCTTCTCTCCCCCTAATATATACCCTACCCCCATGTGCACATAGATACATGTTACACTTGACAAAATTGATCTTCTTTTGATAATACCCTAGCCTATGCTCCAGGTAATGCCTCTGCAAAAGTGTTTGCATAAAGTGAGTAGCATTAGAAACAAACCCAGTCACCAGAGGACAGACTTGAGAGCTACCTCATCTGGCTCTTGCTCAGGAAGACTCAACCTTCCAGCCACTCAAATAGGTTTGCCTCAAGCAGACCCATCAACAGGTTTGAAAACAGCACCCCAGGAGCCTCTCTAGCCCTGACTGACCCCAAACTCTGAAAAAGCCATTGCTTTGCTTCAAATCCATCCAAAGTAAAATGTAGACTAATACATGTTTCCAATGAATGCTGCTTGGGAGTTTCCAGCTGTATGTAGATGCAGCCTTCATGGTGCTCCCTGGAGACTCTGAGACAACCCAAAGGCTCTACCCACCCCTTCCCCCACATCCCCTAGACCACAATAAAGCATGTACTGAGAGGTGGGTAAAATGCATAGTGGAAGGATTTTTTTTATCTGTACTTGCTGAAGAACACTGAGTAAGAATCACCTCTACAGACTGGCCCCTCTTGTGCTCATGGAATTGTGTGTATATTTTTAGTCAAGCATTGTGGAGCCATGCCTTTGGAAGGAAGGGTGGCCAGGATTGAGAGAATGGACAGAGTCCTGGATAAGGGATGTGCACCACATGGTTCTCTTTTCCTGGAGACACCTGGAAACCAAGGTTTCTTCCCTGAGCATGATCTTTGGGAAGCTGGTGACCCTTGAAACCTCAGCATTCAAGACCAAGGTCCAGCTGTTGCAGAACATGCTTCAGATAGCCCCGCAGCCTGCTCAGAGTCACCACCTCTGTGTAGTAGAATGAGGCTTCCAGGACACCATCCAGGCTCTCAAGCTGTGGCAGGTCACTGGTCTGAGGCAGGGAGCAGCTCTTGAAAGAGGCCAGCAGATGGAGAAGGTCTCGGAGGTTCTCCAGGTCATTGGATATTTGCACCACATTTTGGGAAGGCAGACTGGTGAGAATCTGTTGGTAGACCACCAGGGCCTGGTCTATCATGGAAAATGTCAGAGTGGGGTGGAGCTCAGGAATGAAGTCCAAACTGATGACCTTTTGCTTGGCAGATACCGACTGCTATGCCAGAAAAAGAGACAACAGACAATCAGCAAATGGCAGGGGAATCAGTCTCCAAAGGCCTCCATCATGTCTGTGAGCCTGGGATACCTCCCTCCTTCCTCACCTTCCTTGTCCAGGCTCTTATCTCCTGTACTCAGCTGACTGCTGAGCCGCTAAGGGTCCCCCAGACTTCTGCTCATTCTCAGCCACCCCTCCCTTCTCTTCTGACTAACCTTCTTGGCTAATTCCTTTCTCCAAATGGCATCTTTGAGGAACTAGCCTTGGCTCTCTATCCCTTATACTCAGTCTAGCTTCCCACCCTTTCCAGCTCTGTCCCTCCCTGTCATATTCTCATGTAGTTCTCCCTCACTGGAGTCAAAGCTGTGCCCCTAACCCACTTCAGTAATCTGGGTTCCAGGAAGTTCATTCCAACCCAGTGATGATCTCTCATGGCTACCCACCTACATTTGGGTGGTTGGGTTTCCCATGTGGGGCCTTGATGAAAAATGGTGAAGATTGTTCTTCTATGTGACTTTGAATGGAAGATGAACAACAGGCAGGAAAAGCTGTAGCCAAAACTGTTAGAAGCCTAATGTCCTTCCTATGTAGATACTGCCCAGTAGAGATACTGCAGGGAGTCTGGCCACCTGTCAATGGGACGCTATAACCCTTAGGGTTCCCCGTGGTCCTGGATACCAAGATTCAAGGAAGTAGTTTCAGGGGGAAAGGAGAATGATAGACAAACAGGCTGAGAAGGGGATATGGGGGTCTGTAGAGCAGGGAGGGACCATGGTTTTCCCTGATGTGTGCCTTACCTGCTCATCTAGCTGCTGAGGGCAGGATTTCCCATGACAGTGAAAATAAACATAAACGGCCTTATAATATCACGGGATATATGGCTTCTTAATAGGATTGAATACATGACAAAATCAAATCCCTTTAAAGTGGCTTTAATTAGAACAACAGTTGAGCAGTCGTGGTCCTGGGTTTAGAATAGGAACCATTCAGGTCTAGATTCTACCAGGCAGAGGAATCTAGAGCCATAACCACAAAGAATGCACCCTCTAGGCTTGTAAATTCTCAGCTTCTAGGTTCTGCCTGGCATTTAGAAAGTGCTTAACATGTTTCTTAGACTCTGCTTCCAGCCCCATTTCTCCTTTGTCCCACAGCATCTCCCTACCGTGTGTGAAATGTCACTGATCCTGGTGACAATGGTCTTGATGAGGGTTTTGGTGTCATCCTGAATTTTCTGGATAGGCACAGCTTGGACATAGAACAGATAGGCACAAAGCCACAGCAACCAGCACAAGGATCTCCAGCACATTTTCCTCCCTGGGATCTTCTTGGGCCTGTCAACAGAAGGAATGTCACTTTTCAAGAGCCTAGTATAAATCATAAACCATGAGTTTTTAAATGAACACTATGCAGATCCTTGATTAAGAAACACAGGTTTGATGGGCTGCAGGAGGCAAGGAGGTAATAAAGGTAAATGTATGCAAGTGCCAGACTCTTTCTGGCAGATAGGGTAGAGGGAGATCTGGACTAGCCGGCCTCTCCCTGGAGTTGGAGCAGTATGAGGAATGTCATGGACCCAGCATGGCCTAGACACTGGTGAAATCACATGCTGAGTAGGAAGCCTTGTGGAAGCAAGAACTCACTTTATTGCTTCAGGCCGGGACTTATATAGGGTTGTGAGAAGGGAGTGGGAGTCTTGGGATGGGGTAGGTGGGATGAGGGAAAAGGACCAATAGTATTTTACCATGTTAGCAGAGGCTAGGCAGAGGTCGTCTTAGATAAGGCTATGCTGAGTCACTCACATGTGAAGTTAGTGGCTAAAGACAGGTCTCTAAACTCTAGGAAGGGTTAGGAATTTACACTGGGCCTCAACCATGCAGCCTCAGAAGAGCCCAACATATCCCCCTTCTGTTTTTGTTAAGACATGGCCCCTGTCTTAGGTTGTCCTCCTAAAGGGGGATCTTACCCAAAATTGAGTACCATGCATCTGGGGGGTCCTACTCCATGACCTGTCTTAGGTGTCTCAGCTCACCTAAGATCTTACCCATCATTGGTCAGATGGAGGGCACAAGAGGGGATTTTATCAGCGAACAACCAGTTATATGAGGAACCAGGCTCCTGAGTAGCTAGTCTATGGTAGAGTTCTTCTATTTGTTTAATTTTAATCACCTCTAGCCATTGGTGGATAAACTGTGTGATCTTATTGATCACACAAGGTTCAGTGGTAAAAATGAGATTAAGAAGAAGAAAGGGTCCAAGTAGGGGAAGAGTTTATGAAGGCCGGTCCACAGGAGACTGTCTTGAAGTTCTCTTTGTTTTTTTGTTGTTTTTTAGGTCTTTTTGGAGGTTTTCTTTTTTTTTTTTTTTTTAATCTTATCTTGAACAGTCCCCGACTTATTGGCATAAAAATAGCACTTCTCCTACAAAAGCAAGCAAAGACCACCCTTTACTGCAGTTAGTAGATCTAGCCTCTTATTTTGGAGAAACATTTTAGCTAGAGAGTCCAACTGTCTCTGAAGGTCAAAATTGGTGCTGGAGAGGACCTTCACATCATCAATTAATTGAAGAGATAATTTTCTAAAGAGATGTGAGGACAGGCCAATTCTTGCGGTTCCTAGGGACCACACCTGTGGTGATCTCCAGTCCAATGAGGAGTGGCATTATTTGAATAGTTCTTTTGGATCTTCCTCCTATATAGTCAAAGGAGGGCCCAGCCTCATCCCTGGGGATGACATCTACATCGAGGACCAGAACAGCAGGGCTACAAAGGCCTGTCCCCTCCTTAGGAGAAAAGCTATAGGCCTTTCCTCCTCTACAAACAAGGACCGTTCCAGAAGGCAGGCAATATTGAGTAGGTGGAACAGTTATATTTCAATCACAAAAGGAAAGAGGGACACAGCCCACATCTTTACTGCTATTATTAGGGGAAGGTGGAGCCCACATACAAGAGTTAGAGGGTAGTGTGGGGAAAGCTGAGTAGCAATGGGAAGTGTGAGGGAGCAATTTTGTGAACTAATGGAGGCCTTGTTAGGAAGGGTGACATTGACAGGTAGAGCTAATGGCCTAGGGGTTCCCAAGCAGAGACAAAGCCAACAGTCCTACCCAAGGAAGGGGTTAGTCTGATTGAGTGTGGAAAAAATCATATCCAGGAGGGACTCTGTTTCGAGGCAGAGATCACCCCGATTTTCAGAGAGGGCAATAGGTTGGTAATTGAGCTTGGAAATTGTGCTAAGACAAGCTTTTCTACTTGGTGTTGGCCTTGAGTAAGCTTGTTAAGCTTTCCAAATAGAAAATAATGTATGACATCATTCTGCCAGAGATAATTGGGATGAAGCTTTTGGGTGTAGCTTCCTACTTGGATGTCCTTACCAAGGAAGTAGGCCAGAGACCACCAGTGGATCAGCCTGGGGCAATTCACTGGTTAGGCCTGTTCTTCTGGAATTAACATTCACAAGAAAGACTGGACACTTCCTCCCTGAAGCATCCCACACACACAATAGGGCAGAGGGGCAGTAGGAGCCCCCTCAAGGAGCAAAGGGAGTCACTGAAGGGTTCGAAGTGTGGGCCTAGGCCAGGCACAGGCCATACCTGCACCACCTACACGTAGGATTCAACCTGGTGGTTGGTCCCGCCATGGATGTGGTTTCCCAGCAGATCTTCCCTGCTCCCTTTTCCCTGAGACCCCTCCACCCAGGCTCTCTCTTTTCTTTTTCCCAACCTTTTTAAGGGTGGCAACCTGCCCTCCCTCCTTGGAGGGCCCTGGTGGAAAGCAGCCCAAGGCAGTGATGGTTCAATGGCTCCGAGATTGGAAACTTCTCCCCTTTCCACCAGAGCCCCACAGATCAGGGTCTCTATCCTGCTCCAGGTGTCCCAATCAAAAAGGCTGTCATGAGGCAGCCATGGAGCAATCCCAAAGGGATAAGTCCATGTGTGGAGGCCTCAACTGCCAGGAAGATTAAATCCCCACTACTCACAAGTAGGACTCACAAGGACTCCAAGATGGAATTTTGTTTAGAAGAAGACTGCCCCATATCTTAAGGTGGTAGACTCACCGGCAGACCAACTGGCTTGTCCAACCTACCTGGGGGAAATCACAGGCTGAGTGATTCTATTTTATCAGGCCAGGACTTATATAGGGTTGTGAGAAGGGGGTGGGAGTCTTGGGATGGGGTAGGTGGGGTGGGGAAAAAGGGCCAATAATATTTTACCATGTTCGCAGAGGCTAGGCAGAGGTGGTCTTAGATCAGGCTATGCTGAGTCACTCATACGTGGCGTTAATGGCCAGAGACAGGTCATCATTCTAGGAAAGCTTAGGAATTTACACTGGGCCTCTACTACTCGGCCTCAGAAGGCTCAACATGCGAATCTGTAGTGCCAGTGATCCATGCCAAGGGTGTATATATGAGCCTGAATAGTAAAGATATTCATAGGTATTAGGGTGAAGAGTGTGGAGATGGTAGAAAACTGACTTTTCCTCTTTGTGCTCTGTTCTATGTGGACAGTCATTCCAAGTGAGTCCTGACCCATCCAGGAGCCTATCCCATCCCAGCACTGTGGGGTCTTTGTTAGGGAACCCATGCTGGGCTCTGGTTGCCAGCTTTGTGGCTCCCCTGCAGAGCTCTGGTACCCCAGAGTGCAAACACAATGTACACACAGATGGGGACTGAGTCTATGGTTTGGTGAAATGTCAGCACGAACATGATTGTAGATTTAGAGAGCTTACAAACAGCAGAAGAGATGGGAACATGTAGTTTGCTGTAGAGCAGGCCATGTCTGTTGTCACATGGGGAGCAAGTGTAAAGGAACCTAGGTATCTGGGCACCAGACACCCCGATTTTCCGTAGAACTTAACCTCTGTGTTTCTGGGAGGCAACTGTATGGACAGAGAAAACTTTCAAGGCTGCATCCAGGGGCTAGAATGCTCATGCATACCCCACAAGAATTCCATGTCTCTGAAGACCCTGCTTTATCTCCCTGTCTCTCATTTTCCTCTAGGGAGATGACTGAGGCTCTGAAAAGAGATTCTTCTCAGGCAGCCATCTCTACATCCCACGTGGGTCACTGAGACATGAGTGGCATCTGCCTGGGGCTGACAAACAAGAATTCATTGCAACTTCCCTGGCTCTGTCCTTGGCTCTTTGGGATTTTTTTCCTGGAACAGAGGGGAGGAAAGTATTTCCCTAGATACCAAGAAGAGTTTGTTATTTTAGGTTAAGATGTACCAAATATGAGAAGGATGCTCCGTCAGCCAACTTGGACATGTTTCCAAAGAACTGAAAAGAATCCCTGTTTGGGGAAAGGGGTGCTTCTCTAGATTCCTGAATGAGGTGCATGATCCCTGTGGTCTTTCACCCCAGGAGAGTGAACTGACTGTTGAATGTTGCTCCTTTGAAATTTGGTTCCACACATCATACAGACAAGAGTAATGTTGGAAACACTTGCCCAGTCTCAGTTGACCACTGCCCATCAAAAACTCTACAAACAAACAAACAAACAAAAAACACTACTCTTACTCCTGAAAGTCCATTGCCACCAAGTGCTGCATTTTGGAATGTTGACTGATCTTGTTGGCTGGACTTGTATATGTTTCTTCAGGTAACCAAAGCTGCAGTAAATTCCTGAGCACAAAGGCCATATCATGTCCAGAAGATGACATTTCACACTGCTCTTCCTCATGCCCCAACTCTTACATCCTTCCCACCCCCTCTTCTATAATGTTCCCTGAGTCTGGGGAGGAGAAGTTGATATAGCTATCCCATTGGAGCCTTGACATTCATTCTCAGCACTTCAGTCAGTTCTGAGTCTCTGAATTAACTACTTCAGAGAGAGGCTTCCCTGGCTAAGGTTGATGGCAGCATTAATCTATGAGCATAAACAAGAGTATTTAGAAGACATTGCTTGTCAGTTCAGTGAGACAATAATGGAAGGTTCCCCGTAATGCCTATAATCTCTCTACCTGTGGGCTTTTGATCAGATTAGGGTTAGGGTTAGGCATCAATTCCATTCTGTGCTGCACACCTCAAATTCAACCCAAAAGTGATTGATTACCCCAGTAACTTTTGTGCCACTTTTATGCATCTTGCCTTGCAGGGTACTATTGTAGCATGCCAAGGCTCACCAAAGGAAATACCATTGATGGATTTTCTTTTCTAGCAACTTTCATAGCATCATATAGCACAGTGGTTTTCAGCCTATAGGTTGTGACCCCTTTGGGTGTTAAACAACCTTTTCATAGGGGTCACCTAAGACAATTGTAAAACATAGATATTTACATTACAATTCATAACAGTAACAGAATTATAGCAACAAAAATAATTTTTGGTTGGAGGTCACCACTACATGAGGAACTGTATTGAAGGGTCAGCGCATTAGGAAGGTTGAGAATCACTGTTCTAGCACTATGTACAGTGGCCAGCAAGGAGGAAGTTTTCAGGTCACCTCCAGCTTGAGTTTTCTATGTATGTCTCACAACCAAAATATATTGTGTTTTCAGCCATGGATTTTCATGTCAAGTTCTGGTGGAAAGCCAAGAGCAATGTTGCTTTGGATATCTCAGGGACCTCCGTAACCAATCAGTTGTAGGAAGTTATCCCAAGCCTGGCACTATGATTTTTCATTAATGACCCATATCTTCTGGGTTTAACATATATCTTTAAATAAAAAATTTTAAAATAGTGAAAATAAAAAATAATATAATGAATTATACTTATTACCTAGATGTAATAATTACTATTTTACATATTTTAGCTTCAGTTTTAAAAAATTATTTTAAAGCAAATTGCAGACACCATGACATTGTTATAACCCTAAATACTTGGGTACTTTCTAAAAAGTAATAGTTTTTCTTTAATATAACCATAAGATCACTATCAAACAATAGTAATTCTTTAACATTATGTAAGTATACATGCATACATACATACATATAATAGATCATATGTATTAGCTGGTGTCATGTGTCAACTTGGCACAAGCTGGAGCCATCAGAGGAAGGAGCCTCAGTTGAGGAAATGCCTCCATGAGATCCAACTATAAGACATTTTCTCAATTAGTCATTGTAGGGGAGGGCCCAGCCTGTGGTGAGTGATGACATCCCTGGGCTGGTGGTCCTGGCTTCTATAAGAAGGTGGACTGAGCAAGCCACGTGAAACACCAGCTCCCCTCCATGGCTCTGCATCAGCCTCCAGGATTCTGCCCTGTTTGAGTTTCTGTGTTGATTTCATTTGGTGATATGAAAGTGTGAATCAAATAATCTCTTTCTTCTCCAACTGGTGTTTTGTTGCAGCAGTAGAAACCCTAACTAAGGTTTCCTCCAAATATCTCAGAATTGTCTTTTATAGTTGCTTTCTTTGAACCTGGTTGTTTTATTCCTAATATGAAGTAATATCTTGGTGCTAAGTATGTACTCTCACACTGAAGCATGCTCCCATTCTGCACAGGTATTTATTGAAGGAAATAAAGAACTAAGAGCAGGAAAAAGAAAATGAAGGGGTGTGTGCATGTGCGTGTGTGTGTGTGTGTGTGTGTGTGTGTGTGTGTGTGTGTGTGTGTGTGTGTATAAGTCAGAAAGTGCTAGCATTAGCAGTGATTTAGAGATGTATTGACACCAAGAAGAAGAAAAAAACATGCTGAATGTTCAGTTTAGGGAATTATTAAGATTATTGACAAATAGACTAATGCAATATACAAACATTTAAAATGAGGCAGCTTCAGGAGGCAGTAAATTGTATTTTTAAATGACAATGGCTAAGATTACAAAATGGGCAAAGCATGGTGCCACAAGCCTTAAGCCCAGCCCTCAGAGGTGAAGAAGAAGTAGCAGCAGATGGATCTCTGTGTGCTTGAGGTCAAACGGTCTATATAATAAGTTTCAGGTCATCAGGACAGCATAGTATGACCTTGGCTCAAAAAATTTACAAAGTATCATGTGTTTCCTAATCATGCATGAGCAAATCCACACATCTTCACCAAGATATAATGTACTGCTGAGAGTAAGGTAAGGAAAGATTTTGACCTTTTACTTCTTTTCCAGTTTACGGTAACTATTTGAAAAAGGGAGGGCAATGGGGTGTGTGTGTGACTATAATCAAAATATATGTATGTTTGAACATGCCACAGGGAACACATTACTCTGCACAATTAGTGTATGCTAAGGAAAAAGAAAATGCCCACAATGGACATCCCATCTCCCTCAGGAGTGAACTAGGGATCCAACCTAGGGCCTTGAGCATGCTAAGTGAGTGTGCCATCCCTGAGCCCCGCTTCAGCCCTGGAGTTACTTTTTAAAGAGAAATCTTTTTATCCTATGGGAATGAGTCAACTTAATTTTTTTTTGTCTGTAGGCTACAACACTACTCACATATGATCAAGCTTTTCCTTGTCCCCAACATCTCTGTGACTTCTCTAGAGGAAGGGTTAGCTCATTTGTAGGGCTAGACAGCCTCGGGCTGAGCTGTGTCAGCATCTTCTTGGGGGATGCCGGGAGAACTGCTACCCAGGGATCCTGACTTAACTCAGTCCACACTGGGAAGATGTAGACTACCTTTTCAAATCCCGTGTTTTGCATTTGGTTGAATTTTAAATGCTATTTTATTTCAAAAGTGAGTTAGCTGAGCATGGTGGCTTATGGCCTGCAATCCCAGCCCTGAAAGATTGGTGCGAGGGGACCAGAGTGTCATCTTCCAGGAGGTCAGCCAGGCTATAGAAGATCTGATCTTAAAAATATAAAATAAAATAAAGAGAAAAGAAAGAAATGATACCTAATGCTAAAAATCTAGACGAAAGTTAATTTTTTCAATATCCGTCCTTCCTCCCCCCCATCCCTTCCCTTTTATATGGTGCTGGAATTTGAACCCAGGGTCTTGCGCATGGTCCATGAACACTATGTTACGGAGCTACATTCTCAGCCCCTTTTGGTCTTTCGAGATGGGGGTCTCACTAAGCTGCCTAATCGCATCTTGAGCTCTCAGTCTTCCTGACTCAGTTTCCTGAGTAGTCTGAATTACAATTACCATTACACTCAACTTTAAATGAACATTCAAAAGGGACAAAAAGACATGAAGATTTAATTTCCTCTAAGCCCACTCTTCCTTAGTTACTGTAACTTGTTTTCACATGTTCTTCCTAGGTCATCTACAGGTTTTATTTTATATTAGATACATATATATGTTTCTTTAAAGAACACCCATGCTAATTCATGGTATTACTCTTATTTTTGTCTTTAAATTTTTATATTTTGAAAAATTTTTAATTTTCATAAAACATTTACAAAAAATGGCATTAAAATATCTCCACATTCTAGCATCCATTTTCTTTTTTTTTTTTTTAAACTTTTATTTATTTATTTATTTATTTATTTATTTGCCTTGGTGTTTGCCTGGAACTGGAACTACAGACAGTTGTTAGCTGCCATGTGGGTGCTGGGGATCGAACCCGGGTCCTCTGGAAGAGCAGACGGTGCTCTTAACCGCTGAGCCATCTCTCCAGCCCCTCTAGCATCCATTTTCAACCATTACTGATCTCAGTTTCTTCCTTTAATAGATCTATAATATAATTTCTCCTTCCTGTACTTGGACCTGACTTCTTTTTTAAGTCAGTGTTTATTCTATTTTCCAGATGCACCATAATCTACCTAACCACATTGTTACATCCATACAGTTGTAATGAATATATTTAAATATACTTCTTTGATCCCTGTGTGAATATATCTGCGGGAGAAATTCTGATAAGTAGAATTATCAGGCAAAGAGTATGTGCATTCAAATAGAAATATATTGCCAAGTTACATTCCTTAGAGATTGTACCAATTTGCATATGCAATTGACTGTAAGTAACAGTGGTCTGGGCATTATGGATATTGAGTTATCTCTCGTAACCAGAAGCCCCGAGGAAGGCAGGTGTGGTTTCATGCAGTAACTTCATTGTGAATCCTCCTTTTGATGTAGTTTCCTTGTGTCCTTGTGCTTATGGTCCTGAAGTTGCACAAACGATGATACTGTAAGCATCTGGTCCTCACCCCAATAGGCCAGGTGGGGCAGAAGCCAGTCTGTTTTCTCCCCTTGAAATATTTAAAGTCTTGGCAGGGATGTCAGGCTGATAGCCTCTGTGGGACTATATACTCAGAGGTCACTCATCACTCTGGGTCTCACTTCTTTCTCCGCTTTCTCTGGTTCTGCCTGATGCCTTTGTTCATTAACAGATGATAAATTGCATTTCTCTAGTTCCCTCCAAGGCCAGTTTCCACTTCACTATGTTCTACTCAATGATGTAAGTAAGGCTCGGTCAGCGCTTCCAAGAGGCCTTCACAGCGGAAGGAGACAGGCCTTGTCCTCCTCACACATGCTCTTTACCTATCAGGGAGGGTCTGCTCTTCTCCTGGGAGCTCCGGAGAGGCTTGGCTTGAGCAAACCCAGGGATGTCAAGCATTTTAATTTTCTGCCTCCTCCTCCTCCTCCTCCTCACTTGGAGTGGGCTCAGGGCTAGCTTAGGAGGTAAGGGTTGGAGTTTATCTCTTAGTAAGCAGGCATCTTAGCTGTGCCTCAGTGCCCAGACATTGAATCCTAAGTCTAATCATTGGGTATTGGAAAAAACGAGAAATCTGACTCCCTCTTTAGTATACAGGCATATCTAAGTTATGCCCTGGTCCTGGTTGGCCTTGTCACAGAGAGTGGGTACCTGTGTAAGGAAGAACAAGAGGGTAGAGGTGCAAAGGGGTCCTTTGGACAAATGGTTGTATTTTTCTCCAACAGGTCGCCAAGAGCATTTTGGGCTGGCTGCTCTCCCATCTGACTCTGAGGGATATTCAGTGCGCTATGTTGTTCTTGAAACATTGGGCTTACTTTCTCTGCGTTTCTTTGGTCCTGCGTCCTTCCCCTCCCCTCTCCTTCTCTTTCACTGTGTTCTTTCTTACACAAAACGATGAACAATCAGTTAAGTGTTTTAGTGTCTTTTTAGAAACAGTATCTCAGTAACGCTACCGCCAGTAGTTCAGCGCATGCTCAATGAGCATTGTCATGCCTGTCCACGGCTAGACTCTTGGCTTTTTAAGGGGAGCCCTCCTCTGTCTCTTGCTCCAAGCAGCAAGTGCATAATCTTAACAGTGTCTTGAATAACGCCGCAAACTGGCTACAAAGCTTGAAGTAACAGCCATGTTTCTAAATCATGGTTCAGTGAATCGATGGTTTACCTAACAGCATGTGTGCTGTTTCTTACTGAAGGCCAAGTTCCGGAGAAGGAGACTGAGCAGTAGCCATGCAGAGAGTTATGAAGAAACTGAGATTCTTATTGTGTTCACACCACCACAGAAAAAAAGACCGACCCACTGTACTTGGGAAAATGTGAGTTAACAGGAAACACCAACACTGGATGGAGACCAACCAGGTAGACCATCAGATAACAAAGGCTCTGCAAAGCTGGATGGGGGTGGGGTGGGGTGGGGTGGGGCCCGAGAATGAAAGCAAAAGCTGCTTCCAAGGCAACGTGAAAAGAGGTGAATTTAGAAGGCCCTGGCAGTCAGTGGGAGCATCGGCAAGTACAAAAGTGGATCCCTGCATTCCGGAGGAGTCAACTGGTAGAAAAATGTGGGGGAAGAATGATGAGGGTGAGATTCTACAGTCAAGGTGACAAATTATGAAGAACTATTTGTTCACCCATTATTTTGTTTCCTCACTCTTGGATCCAAGACTTTCATTGAGGACATACACTGGGTTCTAGGCTAGACCCTGAAGCTATAAAAGCAAGTGATATACAGGGCCTTGCCTCAGCCGTGTTCTGGAACATGAAGGAAGACATAGGAGACAGAGGAAAGAGGTCTACTATGGTTGACTGGCCCCACCAAAGCTTAGGCTGAATCTGCATTCTCATTGTGAGATATCAAAGAGGGTCATCAGGCAGGATCTATAAGAGGTGAATTATGAATTGATTAATGTGTGAATGTGGCATTTGAAAAACTTTCAGAATGGTGAGATCTTTTATTCTTTATCAGTTACTCAGATCCTGATATTGAAGTATTAAAAAAGTATATCTGACTGTGTTAGACAAATGATACAGTAATTAAAAAAAAAACAATGTTACATTAGAAAAAATAGAAACCATTCATAAATATCCAAAACACTTTGAAGATAAGAACCCCAGGCCTGTTAGCTGAATAACCAACCTAGAAAGAAAAGAAAACCATCATATTACCAGCAGATTACCATCCAGAACTCAATGATGCTGCTTCAAGATGCAGAGAAATGGGGAAATGAGTATGAAGTGGAGAGGAAGGGGTGGGGCTGAAATGCTTGGGGTGAATGTAAGTAGCTCAGGACAGTGGGCTGTAGCCATTAAACAGACAATGGGGCTGAAGTCCATGTGAAGATCCAAGGGAACTATGAAACCAGGCATCATTGAGAAGGTGTAGCAATTTCTCCCGAAGCCAGGATTGTGAGGACCAGCAGGATTAAGCCTGTGGAATGTTCTCTGACCCACAAGGTTTGGCACAAATGAGTCTACAATGGAGGGAATGGAATAAGGAAATGGGGATGGGAATTTGCTGGTGCAAAGATCAGACAGGAGTCTGAGGAAGCCACAGAATCCTGTCAGCCCACACAAGGTTAGAAAAGTCCCTTGAGGACAAAGTAAGAACAGTTAACCTTTCCTCACTTTTTAAATTTAATTTGCTCAAAAAGTCATGTTCATTACAGAAAGTTAGAAGAAGCTGGGAAGCAGACCACCAGCAAAATTAACCAAAGTACCACCATGCCAAGACTGTCTGGCTTGTGTGTCTCCTCCGATAAGCCCTGACTTGGTAGCAGCAATGTATTCTTGGCTTGCTATCCAGCCTTGAAGCTCCAAGAAGTGAGCTGCAACAGTCTCTCCGTCTGAATGCTATACTATCTATCACCTGGCCAGCCTTTGATGCTGGAGTGTAGATTCTGATCATGCCATGACCATAACCATATGCAGAGATGGTTCTAAGACCCCCAGAGCTGAGCAAGCATTTGAGAAAATGTTCCAGAGAATCTGCAAGAAGCCTTGATCCCTCCTGGAAGTTGAGACAATACATCTGGGCATTCTTAGTCTCATAGCCCCCCCACAGACAAGCTGCCAGCAACTATAGCTGGCTGGTGAAGGCAGGCAGGCAGGCTGTAAATCCCCAGGGTGCAAGTCCCTGGGAATGTGCAGTGTGCCCATCACCACACTGGGTCCTATTTGGTCCCATAAACATGAAGGATGTAGTTCATATCCTGAAGGAATTCGGTACTCTTAGGGGAAAAATATCACCATGGAAACAGGACCAGTATGAGATTGTCAGCCATGATGTTAAGGGCAGACCCTGGAGTCATACTGCCTGAGTTGATTCTTGGCCCCTCCGTCAATTGGTGCATGACTTGGGGTGAACTGCTTCTCTCTATCTTCTTCCCCATCTGTACTGGGAGCATTTGCAGGAGCATCTTGCAGTGCTATGAGCATCTTTTGGGTTGTTACAAGCAAAGCACTCCACACCTGTTCATTATTTATTAGCGCAGGAGATTTAGAAGCAAGGAGTAGCCAGCTACACATGTGCTGAGTAACCAGCAAGGGATGTATGTGCCTGCTCAGCAGAGTGGAATGCAGTGGCCCAAAAAGTCCATCTTTCCCACTTTTACGCAACCATCAGTTCTGGTTTGTCCCATTATGGCCTGTTATGGAGCTGAAGAGTCAGAAGATCTGTTTGCCCAGGGCTGAGGCTGCCAAGTGCATTTCTTTTGCAGCTCAGTTACATAAGCAGTGGGGTTGCTGCATGACCCCTGGGGGTGTGTGGATATGTAGCCGCCCAGCAGTGGGGAACTTCTCTCTTCTACAAAAAGCCTGCTCCTGGGCATGGCTTCCCAGCACCTAAGACAGTGCCTTGTGCATATCATTGTTCTGTATGTGCCTGGGGGAGATATTGATTTAAAAAGTAAAGTGCCTGTTTCTCTGATATACAAGCAATGAACAACCAGAGAATTCAAAACTCTGATAATTCCACTAACCTGAAATCACAAATATTTTATATTCTTGATGCATAGCTTCTCTCTCATCTTGTGTCTCTCTATGTGTATATTTTCCATCAAAATAGGATTATATAGTACATATTATTTGCAGTTGTCTCACATTTCTTACTATGCCATTAAATATCTTTCCATGGTGTAATTTATGACACCTGCATTGTGCCAATGTGCCATAAATTATTTAACCAATCTCTCTGGTTGAAACTTGAGAACATTTTCAATGATACTCTTTCTTCCCATAAATAAGGCTCTCGTGAATAATCTTGCAGATAAATCTCTGCAGATATTTGTGCTTATTTCTTTAGAATAATTTCTAAAAGCCATCCAGCAGACATGCATAGTTTTGGGACTTTGTATGTTTACTGTTCCAGTTCCCTGAATGAGGATCCCAGTAATAGCTTTTCTACCTAGGGACCTACAGAAGCCCAGCTAAGTCATTTGTGGGGAACTGGGAGCTAGACAGGTCACCAAGCATCTTGGTAATCCCTTCTTTGCTTTGATGGCTAGTTTTATGTCAACTTGTCACAAACTACAATCATTTGAGAGAAAGGAACCTCAATTGAGAAAATGCCTCCATAAGATAAGGCTGTGGACAAGCCTGTAGGGCATTTTCTTAATTAGCGATTGATATGGGAGCGTCCAGTTCACCCCAGGTTGGTGGTCTTGGGTTCTATAAGAAAGCAGGCTGAGTAAGCACCCCTCTATGGCATCTGCATTAGCTCCTGCCTCCAGGTTCCTGACCAGTGTGAGTGCCTACATTGGTTTCCCTTAGGCATCTATGACTCAGGATGTGTAAGCGGAAATAAACCCTTTCATCCTCAAGATGCTTTGGGTCATGGTGTTTTGTCACAATAATAATAATCCTAACTAGGACAACTGTTAGGAAGGGTGGCTGGAACAAGGAAAATGGCAGAATGTGCTTGATCCATGAGTGGCTAGACATTTAGCTGACCCTTGAAAGAGTCAGAGGAGACCTTGCCCCCAAAGACCAAGTAGAGTTGTGTGAATACTTCCATGGAGGTAAACGGGTTGTCTCACAGAGGAGAAATAGAAGGAATAAACTCTTTGCAGCTCAAACACCTGCTATTTGTGAGCTTTGGGTCGCCGTACCCACTAAACTGTGGGCTGCCTCTTCCAGATGGCCGAACTCCAAAAGGCTATGCCATGTGTTCTTATTTCTACACACCCACCCAGCCCAAGGGGAGGAGTGGGACAGGGTAAATGTTTGTTGTACTGATTGGACAAATTGCACTCTAACCCTAGCTCCTATTTTCAGACCAAGACATCGTACTACTTGGCCAAGTGTACATTGAGCATCCTTTCTGGAGGACTGTGAACAATGTGTACCAAATGCTTAAAAGATGCACATCTCTTTACTGAAGATGCCATCTCTAGGGATATCTTTCTTGGAAAGTAACCCAAGGTCTCCAGGAACCAACTCTTGCCTGCCTTGCATCCTGGGCTGCTTGGCATTGGGGACCATTTCCTACTGACTACTCATGTTCTGCTCTTCCTCGGGGCTTAGTTATCATACTAACTTCTTTAGCTAGCCTTCCCTGAGCACCAGCTGGGCATCTTCTATAGTATGTGTGGTCAGTTTTACATATGAGTCATCTGAATATCTCAACCAGTGCTTTTGAGGGCAGCCAAGCAGAATCTGCATCTGTTAGGGGTTACCTTGCAGGTGCAGAAAGTGTGGTAGAGGGCACATGTGGAAAAGGAGGTTCTTTTAATGATTCAGGCACACGCGGCAGCACCATGAACCCCCATCCCTCTGTTGCTTACCCTGTGGTAGGCGTGAGTTGTGAAATTGCACACTACTCAGAAAGGCAATAGCAGCATTTTCAACTCCATATTTCAAAATAACAATCTAAAATAAGATTGAGCATATGGGAGTTGGAAAGAGGATGGGACTTGACTGAAGACACATAGTGGGCCTAGAATCCTTGGTATCTGGTATCAAGTCCTAGGCCCAGTTCTTCAGTTAGATTGCTTCCTGTTTATACCATGATAAAAATATGATTGCATGTAACAGAAAAGACTGACTTGTTTGTAATAGGCTCTAGCACCCGGGACTTTTGTTTCAGGGTCTCCTATTGTCAGACTGACCTTAAATTTACTATGTATAGTAGATGATGTCCTTGAACCTGATCCCCCTGATCCCCACCTCCCAAGTGCTGGGATTATAGGTGTGCGCCATCACGCCTGACAAGACTTTCAATATATGCTATGCATTCCCTTAGTGAGTTTTAGAGAGGATTTAATTAACTCTAATTTGATTCAAAGGAGCTGGCCTCGGGAGACAGGAGTTTATGAGATAAGGAGAGACTCCATTGAGTGACATCTGCCAAAGAAGCAACGCAGACAGGCAAGCCTGCATCATCTTCCATGGTTCAGAAGCAGCACTTCTACATTAATAAGAAATGAATTTTTATTGATAGTAGAGTTAATTACTGATGGTAAATTTGCCCTTTCTGACAAGGAAGAATGATTAAGATGTTAACCCATGCTGTGCTAGTGGAGGAAGCCAGCAGCTGGCGATTCTTCAAGGTGGTTCATGCTATTCAAAGTGAGAATGAAGAGGCTCACAGGTGTCCATTAATTTGCTCAAAGTTGTCCAGCTGAGCCTCAGTTTGAGTCTCTGTCTGAGCAGCCAGGGTTTTTCTCCTGTTCTAGCCAGTCTTACCCTGGTTATGCTGTAGAAATTCCTGGGACCCAGATCTCAGCCTAGCTAATAAGATCAGAATCCCTGCTCTTGGTGTTGGGCATGAGGGGTTTAAAACATCTCCAGGTGGTACAGTGAACAGGCCTTGTCAGCCTTCACCTCCAGGCATCTGAACTCACAGGCAGCCCCTGACCCAGAGACAGAGACTCATTTGGAATTCCCTTAAGATCGCCAGGAGCTTTAAGAGCAGATACTACCTGAGATTCAGGGACATCATTTAAGGCAGAGACCCTGGGAGGGGGCTTGCTCATTAGTTCGTATCTTTTTAAAGCATCCTAGCGGGTCCAAATGCAAGAAATGTTGAGAATTAAAGTCTAGAGGCTCAAACAGAATTGTTAGCCCACCCCAACTGATCGGGACAGAGTTCAGGGTGATGTGGCCCATCCTCTGTGGGATCCCATTGATGGCAGAGAGTGAGGATGAAGGAGTAAGCATGCTCAAAAGAACTCATCCTGCTCTTAGGTCAATTCGGTGCTTTCAGCAAATTTGTTGAATCATTTACTTGGCATAATATTTCTTTGTAGAAAAAAGCAAGTACACTTTAGTCTTTGCCCATAAAAATGATTTTTTAAAAACCTGTCACAAATGGTCCCATGTGAATGAGTTTCACCATGAGTACAAAGACAAGTTAGAATACAGAAAATTGAATCTGCAAACCTTTGCAGTGGTTGATGACACTCTGGCTCTGTATGCAGAGAGACAAGAAGTACTAAAAGGAATAAGAAGTGAATTTTAACCATCAGGGCATAACAGAAACCTGGAAGAAAGCAGGGAGGCTGACTGGAGGGCTCCAGGGCTGGGTCAGGGACGGCTTATCTCAGCTGACCATAGCCTGGCTTGTATGCCCCTCCCCTCAGCCCTCCCCTCCCGGGCCTCACTTTCTGAAGGCCCTGGGAGGGCCCTGTTTATCCCTCAGTAGGGTAGCATGGGACTCATTTGAGGGGATTAGGATTAAAAACAAAATATTTCCAACTCACAAAACCTCCCACACAGGAAGAGAAAAAAAAGAAACAGTGTCTTATTGACTAAGAAGGATTCGACAGTATGAGGCACAGTGCTGCCAATCCACCCAGACACAGACAGCTGGGAACCCCACCCTCAGCAGAGCCCAGCAGAGCCAACCTCCTCTCTTCACGTGTTTGGACCATCAATAAGTACTCCTGGGGTAGCACCTGTCAGCACCCATCACAGTGTATCCCAGAGCTCTCTGGTCTTGGGGGATTGGATAGCAATTTGTCTTTTGTAATTGCATTTTTTTTCCTTTCCATGCTAAGGGGTTCAAACTCAAGATGTTACATATGATAGGACTCCCCCCTGCACTGATCCATAGCTCTAACCCCTCATAATAAGCTACATATCTCTTTGTTCCATAACTGAGATCTTTTTTTCTTTTTTCCTTAAAACTAGGAGTTGGGATGTCATCTTGCTTGGGGATTATATTTAGAGGGAGTAATCTCTAGGTCTTTGAGAAATTACTCTCTGAGAAATGGGATCTCTCTCTCTCTCTCTCTCTCTCTCTCTCTCTCTCTCTCTCTCTCTGTGTGTGTGTGTGTGTGTGTGTGTGTGAGAGAGAGAGAGAGAGAGAGAGAGAGAGAGAGAGAGAGAGAGAGTTATATGCACCCAGGTGCACATATATGTAGTGGCAGAGGTTGACTTTCTTGTTGAGATAGAATCCCTTCCCAGTTTCAGCTAGAGTGGCTGGCTAGTGAGCCTTGGGGATCTAGTTAACTCTGAACTCCCATCCAGCTCTGGGATGAGAGGTGTGCACTTTCACGTGGGTGCTGGGAATCCAAACTCAGGTCCTCACATTTGTACAGCAAATCCTTTATCCAGTGAACCATCCCCCAATCTCCTTATTGAGTTTTTAAACCAATATGTACATATTTCAAAGAGATGCAAGAACAAAAAGAAAGTGCTTTTTGTTTGGCTATGTGTCTCACTACGTAGCCCAAGTTAGCTGTCCAGGCCTCCATCCCCCTGCCTCAGCCTCCTCTACACTGGGGTTATAAGCATGCACTACCACATTTGCTTCTTCTACTAGTTAAGACTCTCATTTTTCATGTGCATTTGTTCTAACAGAACAAATTCAGCTTTGGCCTTCATGCAGTTCCTGCCAGGGAAGGATAGGAATGTTTGGCCCCAGGGGCAGTGGTTGGCTGGCCTGGCTGTAACATAAAATCCAAAGAGCAGAGTTTAGCTGAATCTGATCTATAGACCTTGAGAGGTGGCAAGGGAGGCTTTGGGGTCCCTTGGGGAGTTTGGATATGTTCAAGATTTGCCTAGGATGTTAAGATTGATGGAGGGACCACCCAACCACAGTCTGTCAGACCACAGTGCTGAGTTTTCCTGCTCTCTTCTGCATCTGCCCTGAGTCATGGACACCCTATTCCCTACCCCGCACACATACTCTGGGTGTCATCTCTTTGCTCCAGGTCTACTAGAGGATGCTGCCCTAGCTGGTGGCTTTCTGCTGTGGCCTCTTCTTCCTGCCCCTGCCCAGCACAGCTCACGGCTTCTGCTCTACTCCAATTAGACTCTAACCCACTAGAAGCTGCAGCCAATTCTGTGAAAAGATCAAATCTTTAGGGACTTCAAAGATTAACCTTTGCTGTTAAGTGTTCTTGAAAGAGAAAAGGAAAAAGAATTTGAGAGGGGGTTGGGGCAGGGTATCTCGAAGCACAGGTCAGCCATAGTTTGATCTTTGCGAACATTCATGGCAGACCAACCAGCAAGGGCAAAAGTGGTGGAGGTGGGTACTGAGATCTGTGTAGGGTGAGCTGACTAGTCTCAGAGACAGCGGGTAACTCTGGGTGGGCTGGGGCTATGGGTGGTGAGAATCTGTCCTGAGATGCAGGGTCTAGGGCAATGCCAGCTTTATGCTGGCAGATTTGGTATAGTGCTCTGAATTTTTGGTGTGGTGTTTGTGAGCATGTGGCATGTGTCTGCACCCCACCCTTTTCTCCCTGCCTCTTGCTTGAGGATCAGATGTAAGCACTCAGTGCTCAGCTACTACTGCTCCGTCATGATGTCTGCCTGCTGCCATGCTCGACACCATGATGGTCATGGACTCATGCTCTGAAACAGTAAGCAAGCTCTCAATTAAATAATTTATTTTATGAGTTGCTTTGGACATGGTGTCTTTTCACAACACTAGAAAGAGTAACTGAGACACTTAGATCTCCAGGCATCTCCCTGTGTCTGAGGGCCCCATATGTTCTCACAAGCTATGCAGAAGGGAGAGGTTTCCATCGGATTGGGCCTGGAATGCTGGGGCCAAGGCCAGGCTAGCAGATCTGTCTTTCTAGGTAGTATCAGGGGAAGGGAGGGACATGAAGCTGAAATGATAGACTGACAGAGGATGTTCCACCTACATCCTTCCCACACCCTATAGCCTGGGGAATGTGCCTTATCTATCACTTTCTCTCCTTGCCCAGAGCCTGACAAATGGGAGTGGGAAGTAACTTCCTTTGCTCATACTCTTTACACAGCAGCCTCTTTGCCCAGGACCTCCGCTCCCTCAATCTAACTAAAACTGTGCATCCTTTAAGCTCCTGGGGGAACCTCCATTTCCTCTTGGGTAAGCAAGGAGTCCCCGTTGGAGTTCCATGGACCCTGCATGTATCTCTGTTACAGAACTTGCCACATCTTACTGTAGCCCTCCTGTGTCTCACTACCTAGACTGACAAGTCCTTGGGAACAGACTGCACCCCAGCTTCCCACCCCCTGATGCAGCTCTTGGCAGAAAGCAGGCTTGTAAAATGAATGGATGTTGGGTAACAGCACCAAACATTTCCATGGCATTTTTCTAGTCACGAAGCAATGTTTGCATCCATTGTCTTCTCTGCATCCTAGCTGGGTGTTGTCATCTCCATTTCCCCTATGGACCCTGAGATTTGACTGGGGAGATGTTTCCAAACTCCTGGGTCTCTGTCACCATGCCCTTCTGGCCTCTCTCTTTAGTCAGGTGCATACAGGTAGGTAGGAGCCAAAACTGAGCTGACTGTGATCTGGACCAAGCTGGCCCAGATGAACTTTGTCTTTAGTGAAGCTAGCATCCCAATCTCTGGTTACTATAAGGTACTACTAGCAGGGGGCCTGGAAAGATGGATCAGGTTGTTGCTGCTAAACATGTTGACCAGATTTCAGGTCTAGAATTCACCTGGTGACCTGGTGGAAGAGGAGAATTGACTTCCACAAGCTGTCTTCTGATTTACACACACATACACGGCAGGGGGGATTATGGTGTTAAGTGACTCTGTGTGTGTGTATTAGTGCATATCAATTTTGCATAAAATGGATAGAGGGGAGCAGAACGTGGACTTGGCATCTGATTGTTCTTGGCCTGGTTCCTCTATCTCCTTTTCATGCTTAGGTCCGGCACTTTCTCTACATGTCCATGTAGTTAGTTACAGTAGTTAGTGTTCCACAGAAATCATAGTGGATGCATGTGCACATTCACATGTATGTAAAGATATTTATGAGTAAGAATTGACTTTCTGATAATAGTGGCTAACAAATTCAAAATCTGCAGGGTGGATGCAGACAGGCAGACATTCCTGTTTGAATCTTAAAGGAGCCTTCTACAAGATGGTTTCTTGTTGGGGGGGATGGGGGAGCATCAGCGTTGCCTTGTTTACTCATTTGCTCCAATCAGATTGATGAGGCCCACCCACGTTATAAAGGACAAGCTGCTTTCTTAAAGCCACTGACGGAAATGTTAGTCTCATTAATCCTCTCTACAGAAACACTCAGAATAATCTTTGACCAACTATCTGGACTCTACGGCCAAATGGAATTAGCCGCTCCAGTAAAGGGTCCCGGGATTCTTTCCAGGACCCAGGGAAGAAAGGAATGGTTGACTCCAAAACACTTCATTGTTCTCAGGCAAAGGTGCAATTCAACAAGCATAGATGTGTGGGCAGATGTGCTGATAAGTAGACTGATAGATAAAAAGTTATAGATAAAAAGTTGCTGGAGACAGCATCTAATTGCCTACAATCTTCGCACATAGAAGGCTGAGGCAGGGGGATCATCACAAGTTTAAGATCAACTTGGTCTATACAGTGTGTCCCAAGCCAATCAGGACAATATAGTGAAATCCTATCAGAAGTGGGAGGGGGGTGGGTGGGGATGGGGGAGTGGAGGGAGGCAAAACTGTGATTGGGATGTAATGCATGAGCGAAGAATAAATTTAAAAAAAAAATCATTATTGGAAGCTAGTAACTTTTTATCTCGTACTTATTAGAATTTTTTTTTTAAAGACAGAAACAACTTCTCCAATTCCCTACATTTTCAACTGAGGGAAACAGTCAGGGAAAAGTAACTTCCTCAAGACCCATTTTGATAGACGTTCTTTCCTCTCTGCTTTGATGAGAGCCACCAACACAGCAAAGATGGTCAGGTAAAGTCACAAGATCATGCAAACACAGGAGCTCTGCCCCTCCCTGGCAACCACGTGCTCACCGAGAGCTCAGAGATGCTACCTGTAGATTCTGCCCAATATCCCAGTGTATGGCATCTGGCTCCAGAGGTGAGGGAGAGAAAGGGACTTCTGTTGGGTGCTAACTCTAAAGTGTTTCAGATGAGAAGTGACTGTCACATTTCCTTTGGGTCACATAACTGCCGACTAATAGAAGGTGGATAGAAATGAAGGAGGAACAGGAATTTCTGATACAATAAATCTGACATCTTTTTGGGGATTAAACATTGCTGGTTCTTTATTGTAGCCGGAGGTTTCTGTCCTGTCCAGGCAGCTGGGTCTAGACAAAGCTCAAAGCTCTCCCACCCTTGGTCCTGCAGCTGCTTATAAAATAGTCAGTTACTCGGAGGCTTATATTAATTACAAACTTTTCAGCCGATGGCTCAGGCTCATTACCAACTAGCTCTTACAACTTAACTGGGTTTCACTCATCTGTGTATTGCCACATGGCTCTGTAGCTTTACCTGTGTTTGTTACATCCTACTCTCTGGGTAGCAGCCTGCAGCATCTCACAGACTCCACTCTTTTTCCCCTTTTATCTCTGCTTGGATTTCCCTCCTGCCTCTAAGCTGCCTTGACATAGGCCAAGCCTTTTTATTGACAAAAGGTAACAAAGTATATTCACAGAGTACAGAATGATATCCCACATCACCTTATCTTTGGACCAAATGAGTTGTCTCAGGATATCTCAGAACTCCAAGGATCTCCCCCGGGCTCTTGAAAACTTCAGAGTGTCTGTCTGAACTTACTGAATGTCTCCACCATTTGATGTTTCAGAGAGGGTGAGGGAGGACCTGGGGGAGACATCGCTTTCATCCCTTCATCTCAGCAACTAGAGGCTAAAGCACCATCACTGCCTCCACCTAAAGCTAGCGGTACCTCTGTGGAATGTTGTCTGATTCCCTCTGTTATTCATCTTCAGGACATTGATGGGCTGTGTTTGCTGGCTTTTAAAGCGTCCCCCCACATAGAATGTGTCTTGTTCGTAAGTATTGATCAAACCCTGAGACAGCTGTGAGGACTTCATAGATTCCCATCACCAGTGTCCTACAGACTGTCTGTTTCTTCTGTAGCTCCTTGCCTGTACTTGGAACAGACAGGCACCAAGAAGCAGTTGGGTTTAAATTGCTTGTCTCCCCAAAGGCAGTAATAATTAAAGCACTGGTGTTGTTTATGTAAATACAAACAGAGCTTTCTGTTAAAGCAACTAAGAACAAAGAATCTCAAACTCAAATATCAACTTAATACAGGGTGTGTAGACTTAAGGAAATACAAAGGTGAGCAGATGTGGGCACCATCAGCTGCTATGGCTATGACACTTTGTCTCCAGCCAGGTAGAGTTCACTGGCTCTGAACCTTTCTAAGGGCTGTGTCAATTCTGCTCATATTTTCCAGAAGACTCTGTCTACAGCTTCTCTCCAGCCTTGATCTCTGATGTCTAAGAACGCTCTTTCAACCCCTTTCAACATCTTTGAAGTAGGCTTTGCTTTCTTCTGGGTTCTTGGCCTCATTTCCTTGTTGCCTGTAGAGAAAAACAGAAAGCAAATTATAGTAAGGTGTGAGGTTTCCAGAATGTTTGTAGCTCATGACTGCTTTTCCTGGGCCAGTGGGAGGATATTTTTTTCATTCCTTTCTCAACCTCAGTCTTTGTGGGTGTGATGGATTGATTAAGAATAACTCCCATAGGCTTATGTATTTGAATGTTTCACTCATCCGGAGTGGTACTAATTGAGAAGAATTAGGAGGTGTGGCCTTGGTGTGAAGTGTCACTGGGAAGGGTTTTGAGGTTTCAAAAGCTCACACCAGGCCCAGTGTCTGTCTGTCTGTCCATCTGAGGGTGTAGAACTCTCTGATACTTCCCTAACACTGTGTCTGCCTCTGTGTCGACACACTCCCTGCCATGATGAAACTGAGCTAACCTCTAAAGCTATAGACAAGCCCCCAATTAGATGCTTTCTTTTATAAAAGTTGCCTTGATCATGGTGTCTCTTTACAGTGATAGAAGAGTGACTGGACAGTCGGATTTATTATCACTTATCTCTCCAGAAAGGTTCCTTAGCAACTAGGGCCTTGACAAGGTTAAACTGACCCTTTGTGTCCTCTGACTTTGAAAGGGCTGCTGTTTAGTAGGTACAAAGTAGGTCATGTGAGAACATAACTTACAAAGTTGAAGATGACAGAGAGACACAAAGTGACTTCTACCCTGTGTGCTTAGCAAGATCCTGGGGTATGTGAAAGCAGAGACCCAGAAGCCACTTTCATTAAAATAAGTAGAGGCCCTGGGGACTAAAAAAGAGCAAATTTCCCAATTATCACAGAGATTATTTGAGGAAGCAAACTCCTGGCATCATGTGTTCATCATTCCTGGGCTTAGGCCACCTGTGAGCAGAGCCCCGTTTACCACACTGCCAGTCTGGACTCTCAACAGCAGCCATACCAAGCACTGTTCTGTTCCTTTCCAAAACACCAGTGTTCTCACTCACTGAAAATAAAAGAATTGAAAAACAAAGTCCTCCACCAGTCCATCTGACCAGGAGGTCCAGAGTCAGGAAGGTCCACTTGTTGACGTGTGCCAGGTTCTGGTGGAGGTCATTCTTGGGTGAGGTCAACATGTTCATTTCTGAATGTATGAGGAAGGCTTAAAGAAGCCATCAGCTTCGAGTGACAGCGACGCAAGATGGCAGCCACCACAGGCTCGGGAGTAAAAGTCCCTCGAAATTTCCGACTGTTGGAAGAGCTGGAAGAAGGCCAGAAAGGAGTAGGCGACGGCACAGTTAGCTGGGGTCTAGAGGACGACAAAGACATGACACTTACGAGATGGACAGGGATGATAATTGGGCCTCCAAGAACAATTTATGAAAACCGAATATACAGCCTTAAAATAGAATGTGGACCTAAATACCCAGAAGCACCCCCATCTGTAAGATTTGTAACAAAAGTTAATATGAGCGGCGTGAGTAGTTCAAATGGAGTGGTGGATCCAAGGGCCACGGCAGT
>PVIH01021940.1:0-28435 GCA_004025045.1 Sigmodon hispidus | reverse complement strand
GATACCCTCAACAGCAGCAGGAGCTGTGGGTGTGGCCAGGTGCAGAGTTCAGCTGCCCCCTGCTCCAGAGTGTGCTGGGACGCCACAGAGAGCACCGGTCCTCTGGTCAGGGTTCGAATCCGCCCCTCAGAGACCCCTGCAGTTGGTTTGCTCAGTTCACTCAGTTCGGGGTCGCAGTAGGGATCCTTGCAGCTACCCTACTTCTTGTATTTTCATAGGCATTTTCTTCTTTAGATTGGAATTTTGTCCCCTATGATTTTGTTGAATGTACGTGCCTTTGAGCTGATACTCTTCTCTTTCTTCTAGTCCTATAATTTTTAGAATAGGTCTTTTCTTGGTGTCCCAGATTTCCTGGACATTTTGTTTTGTGATGTTTTTGACTTTAGTGTTTTCCTTGACTGACCTATTTCCACTATTGAATGTTCCATGCCAGAGATTCTCTCGTCCATCTCTTGCATTCTGTTGGTTATGCTTGCATCTGTAGTTTCTGTTCATTTTTTCAGATTTTTATTTCTAGCATTACTTTGGGTTGTATCTTCTTTATTGCTTCTGTTTCCATTTTCAAGTCTTGAACTGCTTCCTTCACCTGTTTGCTTTCTTTAAGGCATATTTTGATTTATTCCATTTTTGTTGTCTTTTCCTTTATTTCTTTAAGGGAGGTTTTTAAAATTTCCTCTTTAAAGGCTTCTATCTTCTTCATAAAGTTATTTTAACCCTGTTTTCCTCTGCTTCTTCTGTATTGGAATGACCAGGTCTTGCTGTTATAGAAAGGCTAGTTTCCAGTGGTGCCACATTGCTATTTATGTTGTTGAATGTATTTTTGCACTGGCATCTGCCCATCTTCTCTTCCAATAGATGCAAATGTTATCTGTGTTTCAGGGAGCTGTTCATGGTCCAATAGATACTCTTGGTGCAATTGGAGCTCTTGGTAAAATTGGAGTTAGTGGAGTCTGTGTCTCAGGGAGCAGTTGAGGTCTTCAGGGGATAAATGGAGTGGGGCTTATAGTCCACAGGATCCAATAAGAGGTGGTAATAGTTAGACTTGCCTGCAGGGGGCCTGCTTGTTTACCTGCGGTGGGGGCTGGAGCTGTAATAGGTTTGGAGGCCTTGGTTTGTGCCCTGTTGCCCACATTTGAAAACTGGCCTGGCTGGCTGGGAGGAGGGGAACTCCCCTCTTGTGATGGAGTTCTCCAGAGTCTGTGTCTCAGGAAGCAGCAGAGGCTGGGGAGGGGGAGTCTTTTTGTGAGACAGGATTTCTCTGTGTAGTCCTGGCTGTCCTGGAACTCACTCTGTAGACCAGGCTGGATTTGAACTCACAGAGATCCTCCTGCCTCTGCCTCCCAAGTGCTGAGATTAAAGGTGTGGGCCATCACCAATTGGTTAGTCACAGTTTGATTCCATCAAAACTACAGTGAACTTCTGGCCTATGTGGTCTCAGCAGTTATGGATGCCCAGAACCATGGTCCCTTCTTAGACACAGCCCCTCAGGCGGCTTGATCTTTTCCCTCTTGTCTGATCCCTGCTCTCATTGCTCTGCTGACAGAGGTTGAATTGAGGCCACTTGAAGTGACAGATTTGAATGAAGGGCAAATTGTAAGTCATTGACACATGTCTGGTTTCTCTGTGTTGGGTCTCTGGGAAGTATTTGAAACAGCAGCTTGCTTATCTTTCGTTCTTTAGGGCTCTTGAAGGAGCTAGCTTTCCTACCATCAACTCTCAACCTCTGCCCTTTCCTCAGTGATTCTCAGCCTTCTTGTGCTAACTCTCCAGCTTCTCCTGGGAGTAACTAATATGCATGAGCATCTTAGTTTTACCCATCTTCTCTTTTAGAGTTCCTGGTGTGTGGCCTGCTTTCAAGGTTGTCGAATGTAAGTCTTGGACCAAATGCTCTGCTGTGACCTCACTGGCATTGCAGGCTCTCAAGCCTATTTACACATGCATTCTCTCTAGCACTGCGTTCTGAGTCATTGCCTTTGGCTGCACGTTTTATTGCCAATGCCAGGCTTCTGGTAACAGTTTCTGCACTGAGGTAATAGTGCTCACCTTTCCCAAGATACTCAAAAAATGAAGGCTGGAAGTCTAGGCACAGAGTTTTCCCTTAAAGAATTGAGCATAAGTGACTAACTCACATCATCTCCCTCCCATCCCACTGGCCAGGACTTAGTCATGTGACACATTAGCTGGGGATCCAGATCTTACCTCTAATTCTATCATCATGGAAGAAGAGGAGGAGGGAGGGTTGGGTGTGTACAACTCCCACATGCATGTGCTAGAAAATTACGGGAAGAAAATGCCTGCTCTGTTACTCATGGCCTTCGGTTGGGGGCTGCAGACTCCATTTCTGTTAAGATGTGGCACTTGGGCACAATATTACAAGTGCTTTGGAAATATACATTAGAATCACTGAGGCATGGGTAGACATTTTGGTAGAGAGCCAGACAGTAAATATGTTCACCTTGTGGTCTCTACAGGGCCATGTGGTCTATGTAACAACTACTGAACTTTATTGTTACATCATCGACCATGTTTATAGATGACTGAATGAGCATGACTGGGTTTCATTCCTACATTATTTGGGTGATAGCTCACAGTGTGCCAACCCCTGACAAGACTCACTGGGAAGTCAGTGTAGCTATTCTTTCAAGCGTCCGTGCCTGTCGGTACCTTCACTTCTGAAAGCACATTCTAAAGAAGTAATTAAAGCACAGGGTATTCTTATATACCTGGTAAATAATCTCCGAGAAGTTGTATATGGAAACAACCCAGTGGTTAGTTATTTATTTGCAGACACTTTGTCTGTAGCTGGAAAACGATAAGTAGGTTTTGGCAGATTAAGTGAGATACTATGCATCTATTTAAATGTTGTGATGTGTGGATTATATGAACCATGGTTATATAGGAAGTTAAATTGAAAAGAAAGACAAAGTTCAGTAGATCTCGTGACTGCATGGCCATAAACACAGTTGCATATAGGCTAAGCTAATCTATGGGCAATACTTACCTGTTTTGATGATATCTTTAAAAGTGAAGTGTATTTTAGCAACACTTATTTGAGTCAATGCAAATCTCCCATTGGGAAAGGCAGTAGCTTTGAAGAATTGGCATGACTGCTTTAAGGAAACCATGTATCCTGTTACACAGCACCTTTCTCTCTGGCCGCTAGGAAGCTCATTGCCCCTTGGCTGTCTGCTGGGGATGACTGGCAGGCATCCTTCTTTCTCGGGCCAATTCCAGTGTATGTCTGTTACCCTAGTATCATTTGCTAATAGAGCCTGTCTTCCTGTCTCAGGCTCTTTGGATGAAATGTAAAGTTTCTGTACATTTTGTGATTTGCCTATTTTTGGCCTGAAATGAATCTTTACCCTGAATACAGATTTTTCTGGATGCCATTTCAAACTTTCTGTTTAGAAAAATGGTGGATATAAACAAATGAACTAAAACTTTGGAAATGAGTACAATCCCAACCTTCTCCTCCTGTGTATTGTCTTTGGATAAAGCAGACCCCAGCCATCAAGCTAGTTCTGGCCTTGCCTTCATCCTTTCCAGCACTCAACAAGGACTTTGTTCTTGGAGACAGGATTCCAGGACCTGGGATAAAGTCCACCCAGAATACCATCTCTTACTGTGTGAGACGGACCTGGGTTCATTTTGTTCCGATCTCAGACTGGCAGTGTGGGGAATATTGAGTTCTGTGAGAAATAAAGTATTTGAGTTCAATATCAGGGAAAGGTACAGGGATCCCAGCATTGCAGTGCCCAAAGTATGCCAGAGTCAGTATATGTTGCTGTGCGTGGGTCCTTTCTCCCTCACGCTAACGTCGCAGAGAGTGATAATGAGGATAAAACCATAATAAATATTAATGATGTTAGCAGCTACACCCCAGAGTGGCATTAAGCTAAATAGTCTGCTATATACATGCAGCTCTGATACTGATGTACCCCCATTTTACAAAGAAGTAAGGGGACTCTCAGGGAGGTCAGGTGGGAGTTCTCTGTAGGTCCCACAGGTAGTAGGTAGCAGTAGAGATCTTTCCTCTCAGGTGTTCTGTTACATCATTAAGAAGGGATACTTGGGGCTCAATTGGTAAGTGCCATGCCAGCATGAGGACCTGAGTTCAGATCCTCGGTGTCCACATGAAAATGCAGGGGCAGCAGTGTGCACCCGTGAGCCCAGTGCTGGGAAGGTGGAGACGGGAGGAATGGCCAGAGAGTCGTGCAGAATCAGTGAACTCCAGATTGGTTCAGTGAGAGACCACGCCTCAGAATTAAGATAGAGAATGATAGAAGAAGACACATGACATTGATCTCTGGCCTCCACATGTAGGCATGTGCATACACACACCCACACACACATATACACATGACCCATATGTGCACATACATAGACCACATACACACAAGTACACACATATACACACAGGTACACACACACAGGAAATCCTGGGAAATGTAACAGAATGTTTAAGAAAATTAAGAATGATTTGTTTTAAGGATTCATGATCTTGGGGTGTGCGGTCTGTGTGTGGTGATCAAGGGCATATGCTGTGTGAATCTGGCTTGGTGGAGGGGAAGTAGGCAGGAGAAGGGAGCCCTTGGCGTCCTCACCTAGGCTCTTTGGTTCCTGTGTTCCTGTGTTCCTCACCTGTGTTCCTGCCCTTTCTCTGTGGCTCTGTCCCTAGGCAGATTAAATGGTAATACTCAGTTGGCTTTTAGACACGCTGTATCCAGAAACTCAGTTCTCTGTGGCCATTGGCTTGTGGTAGCCACTTACTTGAAGTATCCCTTGGGGTGCTTGTCATACATCCATCATTGAGCTTTGCTGATTTATAGGTGGAATTTTTGAGTGTAAAGGGGCCTCATACTGTTTGTTTCCCAGGCACAGTTTCAAAAGAAAATGGCATTTTACAGCCTGCATTAATGGGAAATTACTTTCCATTAGGATTCTGAATGATTCGCCCATAATGTTTATAAAGGAAAGGAAAAATGTCAAGCATTTCACTAACAATTTTAAGCAAAGCTCTGAAGACTCTGCCAGAAACAGATTCCAAGAACATTTTCTTCATCATTTCTTCTTCCTAGAGAAGAAAAAAGGACAGAGAGTGATGAAAAGATGTAGGTCAATTAGGCGGACTCCATCGTGGGGCTGTGATGCAGTCACCGATAACAGCATAGCTAGGTAGTTCAAAGAGGGAATAAAGTGAGCCAGGAACTCATACTGTGGAATGAGGGAGTGCAGACAGAGACCAAGTTCAGACCCTGGCCAGGAGAAAGGAGTGTCTGTCCAAACCCCGGTGACATGGTCATGCTGTTTCATCAGCTCAAGGTACCCATTTGTCCCCATAGAGAAAAGAAAGCCTTGTGCTGGACTATATAGGTGGGCAGTTCTCATAAGGTCATGGGTTAGAAAACAGTGTGGCACTTGAGACCCGTGTCCAAGAACATTCCCCAACCCTAAGACCTTGTATGAGACTCTGAGTTGTTACTTAATTCTACATTTAAATAGAGAACAGGCTGTGTTTTACCTTTTTACTGCGTATGTATTTTAGCAGTGTTGGAGGCATTAGGGGAAGGCTTTAATACAAATTCAAGGGCAGACATTAGGAGGGAAGCATTTGGGAAAAGAGCATTTGGGAAAAGAACAGTACACACCCCAGACACGGGCTCAGGCTTCTCTGTCACAGCTTCATATGTTTACGGTTTGGGGTCTTGGTAGCATTTACTCATGATGTTTTCTTTTTCCTTCTCCACTGAGATTCCTGAAAGTTCTATATTGTGACAGCTAAGGGTTAACAGGTTAACACACTTGAGATCTGCTTCAAGTGTGTGGAGAAGGCTGAGGGTCGTTAACAGATGTGTGCCATGGTCAGTCAGAACAGGCAAAATAAATCTCTTCAATGACTTGTGTTAAGACATTCTACTTCTTGTTAGGTATAAAAGAGACTTTTATAAATTTCTTGACACTTTAAAGGCTTCTCAGAAATAGCTTCTAGAGCCCAGGTCATTCCTCTCGTGGGTGCCAGTCTCCTGTGATTACATTGGAAAATAAACACGCATTCAAAAGGGAAAGGCAGAGCTTACGAGTTAAAAAGACATGCACTTTGCAATAGGAGCGTGCACATTTATTGACCCAAATTTCCGAAGAGGAAATTAAAGTTTCACAGAGTCTTGAGGATGGAGTTCCTTCAGTCAGCAGGCTTGTTACCCCTTCTTCCACAGCCGTTTCTGTGGCTCAGCCCTGGTTCTGACTTGTGTCCTTGCAAAGGCAAGATAAACAAGGGGCAGGAGTCCCATATTGTGGTTCGGCTTCCAGCAATTAGGGCTAGCTTTGGGTGCATTTCTGACATCTCCACAGGGATCTGGACTTCCTGTGTTTGGGCACTTTGGACTCTCAATGCTGTGTGTGTATGTTGTCTCTGAGTTCTTGGCTTTCTTAACATTTTTAAAATTGTCAGGTCGAACATTTCACATTTCCGATATTAAGAAGTCATTATTAGGAAGTAGATTGTAAACTATTATGTTTGTCTGTCAGGAGCTGCTGGGATGAGGAAGTATCTGAAGCCCTTTGCTATTTTCCATGCTGAAGGAGGCATTGGAAGGGAAAGGCTTTCTCACTGTACAGAATGGTTTCCGAGAATTTATGGACATGCTCTGCCATGGAAGTTTCTGAGAGCCATAGACATAGCCTCTCACCTAGCTTTGGGGAGTTCAACAGAACTTGGTGGAAAAGGCTGTGTGATATTTTCTCAAAAGAATATCTTGTGGACGTCTATGTATTTTATAACAACATGGCTAAGCTATAAGCTAAAATTTCAAATATCATAATCTAAATAGTAATATAGATATTAATTTAAAAAATGGTATAGAAGTCCATTATTGCTGGGGATTATGGCCAGGGCAGCTGTGTAGCACAGTTCCAGGGGACTATATGAATTCGTACAAATGATATCCTTAAGGGTGATTTATGGTACTTCCCTTTCATGGAGAATGAGAGCCCAGGAGCCAGTCTTGATGATTCTTTAAGGAGCTTCTGAAGTCCTGTATTTGTGCAGAGTCCTTTGATTTTCTAGGATTAGTGACTAACCCATGTTGTCAAAGCAAGAAGTAGCTACACCCAGGGCCGTCTGCCAGCTGGTCCCAATAGCAGTCACCAGAAAGCCACCTCTGATGACAGCCATGTCTTTCCCATTCCCCATGTCTTGGTTAAAACAAGTCATAAACATTGGACCTGGTTCTAGTCGAGGGGGTCACCAGTTGGGATCCTGAATGGGCCAGCACTTCTTTAGTATCTACATCAGTCTCCCCGATAGACAACTCTCTCTGGCCTTTGTCACAATCAGGACCAGGCTTCTTTTTTCTCAAGATAACTCATTTGTTTCCACTTATTTTCAGTTAATTTAGAGCATCATCAGAGAAAGAAATATTCTTAGTAACAAATCTTTTCATGCTGCATTAGCATCTGATACTGTATGTATCATTCCACTTTTATCCAGATTTATTCACATGTTGGTAATTGTAGGGAAGCAATGAAACATTTTTTTTTTTTTCCTGAATCCTTCTTTTTATAATACCTGCTTCTGGTTACTTTTCTGTCTTTTTTTTTCCTTCTTCTTGTTTTTAATTTGAGAAAATTTTTTTATTTCTTTTACATACCAACCACAGATCCTCTCTCATCCCAGCCTCCCCCCTCCATTCCCTCCTCCAAAAGGGTACTCCCATAGGGAGTCAGCAAAGCCTGGTACAATCAGTTGAGGCAGGTCCAAGCCCCTCCCCGCAACGCTGTGAAAGATGTCCTACCATAGGTAATGGGCTCCAAAAAGCCAGCTCATGCACCAGGGATAGATCCTGACCCCACTGCCAGAGGCCGTTTCAACAGACGAAGCTCCACAACTGTCTGCCACATGCAGAGGGCCTAGTCTGGTCCCATGCAGGCTCCACAGCTGTTGGTCTAAAGTTCATGAGTTCCCACGAGCTTGGTTCCGTTGTCTCTGTAGATTTCCCCACTATGGGGCTAGAGAGATGGCTCAGCAGTTAAGAGCACTGACTGTTCTTCTGGAGGACCGGAGTTTGATTCCCAGCATCCACATGGCAGCTAACAACTGTCTATAATTCCAAGATTTGACACCCCTATACAGTTATACATGCAGGCAAAATATCAATTCACATAACATAATAAAAATAAATATTAAAAGATTTCCCCACCATAATCTTGACCCCCCTTCTTCAAACAATCCTCCTTTCCTCTCTTCGACTGGACTGCTGGAGCTTGGCCCAGTGTTTTGCTGTGATCTCTGCATCTGCTTCCTTCCATCAGTTACACATGAAGGCTCTATGATGACAGCTAGACTAGTGATCAATCTCATTATCAGGGTAGGCCGGCTCAGGCTCCCTCTCCACTATTGCTAATGTCTAAGCTGAGGTCATCCTTGTGGATTCCTGGGAGCTTCCCCAGCACCAGGTTTCTCCCTAACTCCATGATGCCTCCCTCTGTTGAGATAGCTCTTTCTTGCTCTCCCATTCTCTCCCCTCTCCTCTACCCCCTTCCCTTTACTCAAGAGATCGAATCTATTTTCCCTTCCCAGGGATCCCTCTTCCAGCCCTCCTAGTTAGCTAGCTTCTCTGGACCTGGAGGACAGGCTTTTTTATTCCTATTTTTATTGTTAAACCCAAATGATGAGCCTGTGTGGATGGTATAGGGTTGGTATAAGGTCAAAACAAACCATATGGCTTACTTCTGTGACAATAATGAATAAACTCGTGTTCCCCTGATTAGCAATTTCAATAAATCACCTGTTGCAATGGATAGTGGGCTGTTACTACTTGAAAAAAAGAAAAAAAATTACAGATTTTATTTAGCAATTTACAATAGACCCATCATAGATTGAGATTTAAATTTTAAGTTGTATAATCCCAGGATTTGAGAGGTCAAGAGGGTCAGCATAGGGAGTTTACGGCTAGCTGGGGTAGAGATGGGCTGGAGGAGGGGGCGGGACTTTAAGGAAACCGACAGTGGTTGTCTATCACAGAGCTGAGACCCAGTCTGATGAATGCAAACTATAATTTAGAGATTGGGAAAACACAATTCTATGTGTGTCAGAGTTATGCACCAGTGTTGAAGTTTAGTCTGCTACAGGCAAAGTATTAGCCTCAAAAGAATTTAGAACTAAACTTTGAGACTGTAAGTTTTGGAGAGAAAAAGCCTGAACCAAATATGCACCTTCTAACTCAAAAGAAATAGCTTGGTACAGGTTGAGCATGGTGCCTGGGCTTGAGCACACACATGGCGAGTACATGAACCTGAATTAGGAATAAACTCTAGGGGCTAGGATGGAGCCCAGTTGCCAGAGCGCATGCCTAGCTTGAAGGAAGCCCTGGATTGGATCCCCCAGTACTTTGTTAACTGGGCATAGGGATATGTTGTTATAATCCCAGAATTTGGGAGGTAGAGTTCAGAGCCTCAGGTCATTCTCAGCTACATAGGAAGTTTGAGGCCACCTTGGCCTGGAGACAAGATTGGGGGTGGGGGGAGGGAAGCAGAGAGGAGAGGGAGAAAGTGTTGAATTGTGTCTTCGCCCCAACATGTTTAAGAGCTAGATTATTGAGTCAAATTGTTCAGATCTAGTCAGATCTTAGGGTGACCGACTTGTGCAAACAAAGCTTCCAAGCCACTTGGGTGTCATTCCCGATTGAAATGCTGATCCTCTCTGCTAGGCAGGCTTCTCTGAGCCTCAGGAGCGTAGGTGTAGCTTAAGTAGTAACGCAATGAGCGTGAGGGGATAGGCAAAGGAAGAGAGAGAAAACAAGCTGTGTCCTCAAGCCCGACCCCCAGCCGCATCCAAGCAGGCTGAGGGAGTTTGGGGTTTGAAAGGAACTACAAACCCGTCTCTGTCACTTTGTACTTCTGGGTCCCTATTTTGTCCTCTGTAGGGCAGGGGTAGAATTATTCTAAGGATAAAGTTAAAGCCTGTAAATTATAGGTGCAGGGCATAGTCCTTGCTACAGTGTAAGAGCCCACAGCGCAGCCACTATTGATACTACATAATCGGTTGTCTGATTTCCCAGCCTACCACAGACTGAAGGCAGCAGAGTAGAGGGTCCATGGGACTGCTTCGGGAAGGTCCACTGGCAGCGGGAAAAAGTGACAGGTCGCAACCCCGGCTACAAGGGAGGCAAGAAAAAAAGCTATATATACATATATATTTAAAAACAATACAAAACAAACAAAAACGGGAACAAAATCTCAAAAGACACCACAGTTTGGGCATTTACTAAGACAAAGAGCTTCTGCTCAGGTCAGTAGCTCCCTGGAGACCCCGGGCCTTGTCCTTCCACTGGACCCAAGTTAACAGCAGGTGCGTGAGGTCTCTCCACTCCCACTCGAGAAAGCAGGTGTGTGTGAGGGGATCAAGTGTGCTTTGCATTCCTGGTGCTTCTTGGGTTTGAAATCAAAGCCAGTGGATGAGAAAGGGGCATTCCTTTGATGGTCTGAAATGTCAACCTCAGGCCTGATGGAAGAGCGTCAACTTCTCCCAGTTGAGGAGAAAGCATCCCCTGCTCACCACCCCTCAACCTTCATCTCCCTCAAAATCAAGTGTGGAAACATGATTGAGAGCAGCTCCCCGGCCTGAGGAAGGGAATATTAGGCATTCTGCTGCTGTCTAGGGACTGGATGCTGTTTCAGGTGGCAGGCCCCATAGGAACAGAGCAGAAGCCCCTGTAGGGAGGGACATCCCTCGGGGGTGGGTAGGATGGGTAGGCTTCAAGGAGAAGAGGGTGTTCTCAGCTTTCTGGGCCTGGGAACTCCCTAGGACATGTTTGGCCTAGGTCTGAGCTCAGCTGAAGGGCGGGGATTGGCTGAGATGATAAAGAGGGGTTGAGGTAGGCTGAGATGAGGAGGTGGATAAACTTTCCCACTGCTATCACAGATGTACAAGGCAGACTCTGGGCAGAGTGGTCCTCAGGGCAGACTCTGCTCCGGGCGGGGGTCAGACTCAGCACTGCCTTCTCTCTCCCTTAAACTGATGGGGAATGGTAATAACTAGTCATTGAATTAAATCGATTTTCTCTGAGGCTTAGGTGCGGCTGTTGGTACACACATGGTAAATACTGACACCCAGTGAGGTTTGCAGCTGACTAAGATGAGGCATTATGGGATTGAATAGCTACTACAAAAAAAAGTCAAAATTTGTGTATACCAGTGACAAGTTTGAGTAGGAACTTGGGCAGATGAGGATGAGGTTGAGGGTGTGCACTGAAGAGAATTCTGTTGTTAGAAAGTGGACCACACATCAGAGCCAGGAGGGAAGAGAAGCTTGTTCTAGGAAGAATATCTTTTCCATCCCCCATAATGGTGTAGGGAAGAGCTTAAGTGATGAATATTTAAGAGGGATGCTCTCTCTTCTCTGTTCACAAAGACAGACTCTGTTTCCTACCTCTCCTCTCGTGTTACATTACAGCCAGGTCTCAGAAATAAGGGAAAATAAACACGACCTCCTGATGGTGGGTGGGAGGGTTGTGGCCTTCCCCAGTGGACTCCATGGGGTCCTGGGTGTCTGTTCCCTGCCAGTAGCAAACTGTGTGCAGGTTTTAGCCATGGTTCTAGTTACCAACAGCTGCGTGTAGAAGCAGGAGTGGAGGGGGCTCAGGTCTCCGAGACCACAGGGACTGACATGGGATGCTGGCTGAGGGCTATTTTCCTGCCAGGAGTTTTGTGGGTAGGTGCTTATATCTGGCAGTGGGAAAGCAAGCATCTAGGCATCTTTCAGATTGGGCATCTCAGACACTGAGGAAGCTGAGACTGTCTTGGCAGGCTACAAGTTCTGTCTTCCATGACCTGGATTTTGTGTTCTGGAGGGCCCAGCTGCTTTCTCTCAGGTGGGCAGAAATTTTATTTCTCTAGCTGGGCTTGCTATGAGTCTCCACTTAGACCAGCAGCGGAAACAGCTTGATCTTTTTTCCATTTCTACTGTTTGCCAAAAATGGAAAAAGAGAAAAAAAAAGATTAATCTTTTTTCCATTTCTTTTAATGGAAATAGTGTAATCTTGCCATTTCAAGGTCATTCATTCTCTTCCAATGAAAAGCATAGATGGCCCATTTATTACTCACGGGATTCAGGAAATAACTGTAGTTGATTCAGAGATGAACCCCTTCTTGGTGGCTTTCCTTAGCTGTGTCTTTTGTCCCCTTGTCCATTGCAAGCTATTGTCCAGCTGTGTGGGGGCTGATGAGACCGAGGATGGCATATGTGGAGGCTGGCATTCACAGTTAGCCTGGTTTCAGGGTTGCTCTGCTGATGTCTCTTGTTCCAGTCCCACCTCTAAGAGGCAAGGGCTGTGTGTGTTGAGTGTCTGTGATGTTCTGCAGGTGAACTGTGGGCCCCCAGCCCTGCCTCACTCTTGCTGGCACTTGGGAGATGTGTCCACATTTTGTGGGGAGTAGTGATGGTTACCTCAAGCCTCTCTCTGGTTTTATTACATCACATTTTTCCAGCTCAGAGCCCTTTGGAGCCTGCCTTGACCCAGAGTTTCAGTGGGAAGTGGGGCTGATGTCATCCTCTGGGTGCAGTTTGGGAGATGTTTCCATGCTATGGGCCACCCCCCCCCCCACCTTCAGGAAGTCCTTCTATCCCTTTTCTAGGTAGCAAGAAACAGCTCCTCCATCTTCATGGGTTGAATACAATCTCTAGGCTTTGAAGTCTTCAGACTGGTTCTTTGGAACCAGAGTCTGCCTGTTTCTTAAATCTTACAAAATGTGCCTGGCCTCCAGCACAGAAGCTTGAAAGCTTTGACTGTCACAAAATTTCACAACTGAAACAGCAGTGTTTTCAAAGTTATAAGCTATACACGGAATACTTTGTTCATGTCCAGGCTCTGAGCTCCCTCTGTGGTATAGAGGCTTACCTTGGTAGAGGTAACAAAAAGGACCCAGAATGAAAAATGTATCATGAAATATTTCAGAATGTTTTACTGCCATGAAGGAGGTTCAGGCTAGCCCAAGTTCTGATTGGTGTTCATTGATAAATGTCTCTATATCCAAGGAGTGTGCTTGGTATTAAGGCTTTGCAGGAAGGGTACAGAGGTCCCCAGGCTCACAAGACAGCTCCTCTGTGGAGTCTTTCTTCCTAGTGGTCTCCTGAGATGTAACTTGTCTAGTTCCTGTTTGCTGGTGCAGTGTTAGGTGAGTGCTGGTCACTGCCTCTCCAGGAATATCAAAGTAGACAACATGGCAGTGGCCCCAACTTATAATGAATGAAGTGAGAAGTGTGTGTCTGTTTCCCGATGAGCTTTCTCTCTCTCTCTCTGTATATGTATGTTCATACATACATACATACATACATACTGTCTCCTATCTAGATAGTGAGCCTCACAGTCAGTGTGACAACCCATACGGTATCTCTGCAGCATCACAGATTGTGTAGAAGGTGACCTAGAGTGAAATAGGCCGTGGTTTGGGGTCTGGACCCTTGGTGTTTTTTTCTGGCTTGATATCTGGCCATTGTGACCTCTTTAATGGGGGAGGGTTTGTGGCAGACTGCCTGGTTGCCTTCTGTCTGAATGGTGTGCCCTGCCCACCTTCATTAAGTACTGTGTGACCAAAGAAAAAATGGAAAATTCTTTGTTGGAAACTCTGTTCCCAAGTACTTTGAAATCACTGAATGTTATTCTTTAAAACTTAAAACAATAAAAGTAAACTCTAGTGTTTAAATTTGTCTTCCTGGCTGCCACCATTATAACAAAAGGAATTTACTGATTCTGGCTAGGGTGAGGTCTCTCTTGGAAGAAGCCATTTAAGTGCTGCTATAAATATCCAGAAGGTCCAGGATATCACTGTGTGGATAGACCCAGATTTTGAGAGGCTTGTCAGCCTAAAGGTCACCCAAAGGGAGGGAGCTGCCTCTCAGCAGAAGGATAGGCCTCATTACCTCTGCTTTCTTTTCCCCAGCAGCTGAAGTTCTATATACTTCCCACCTAACTATGGATGCAGGGAAGACCATGGCTCTGGAGGTTCTCAGTACCCCTCCCCTAGCCTGCCAAGATCTGGAAATTTTAAAAGATAACATTGCTAGACCTGCTTTAATAGGGCTGGGAGTGATCACTGGCCAACCCCAGGAATACCCAAACCCATTCCCATTCTTTCTCTCTGGCTTTTCCTCTTGTTTACTTGGTGTAAACTCCAAAGGTTTGGTGAGGAAGGAAATAGAATCTATTACCGAACTTCAACTCTTATGTGAAGTCTGAGGTTATTGCTCTATTGCTGTGAAGAGACACCCTGACCCAAGGCAACTTGTAAAAGAAAATGTTTGAAATTATAAACAAATTTCATAGAGCTATGACACTGAAGCCGTAGTTGAGAGCTTACAACCTGATCTGCAGGCAGGTAGCAGAGAGGGAGAGAGAGAGAAAGAGAGAGGGGCAAACTAAGCCTGGCAGGCACTTTTGAAACCTCAAAGCCACCCTCAGTGACACACCTCCTCTAACAAGGCCACACCTCCTAGTCCTTCCTAAACAGTCCACTAGCTGGGGACCAGGCATTCAAATACGTGAGCCTCATTCAAACCATTACTGGCCTAGTAGCAATGGGAAAAGGAAATAAAAATGGAAACTATAAAATTGAATGGCAGAAGGAAAAGCATGTCAGATGTTTTGGTCAGGATATTGGAAAGTGATTTTGCTCTGGGAGCCCACACTCTCTATCTAGAATGGCCTCTGCTGGCTCTGGGTTCAGGAAGGAGCCTAGGGGAACCTTTCACAATAGGAGGCCGCTCTTGGTGGCACAGAGAGTCTCCTAATCTCTTTTTGGATGACTCTTTCCCAACTAGTCCTATGGCCTTCCTATGTGTGCACAGCCTGGGTTGGGTTCCTTCCCACCCCCCAACCCCCAACCCCCGCCCCATTCCTAGAGACAACCTTGGTCTCATCAGTGGCCATGCTCCTAGCCTTTCTCCAACTAATGCATCCTCTTACTTGGTCAAGGCCCTTCAACACTTGCCTGTCATTACAACTTTAGCTCCTCACAGGGGACTGGGAACCTGTGGAGTGGTGACTGAGAGCTGGAGCAGGAAGCCATGTCTAACCCTAGATGACAAGCTTAGTTAGTGCATTATCTTAAGTTAGCCAGAAAGTGCCATGTATTCACCAACTCCTAGGCTCAGGGAATTTATGGAAAAATCTTTAGAATATTTAGAAACATAGGAGAAATATTTACCTCCAAAAAATAAAATCAGTGTAACTGTGTTTCCAAAGCCTGCTTAAATTATTTCACTTTTAAGTATAGGCACAGAGATCTTAAAACAGTAGCAAGTGTAATCCTGCCACAGAGTCAAAGTGTGTAGCTTAAAATATATGGCCTTTTCAGATACCAGTCATTTAAAAGGTCACTTAAAATTAATTTTATTACTACTCAGAGGAAAAAACACCAAGCACAATCCAGTCAAAATGGAAGTTAAACAATGGCAGTAAAGTTTACCTGGATTATTATAAGAATAGCCAGGAAATTCTATAATGGAATAGTGGCCAGGAACTTGCTTTATTAGTTATTAATACTTACTTTAAAGCTATAATATGAAAAGAGATGGTGCTCTTTACCAAATTGATCAATTGAACTAAACTGAAAAATCTCAAATTAGATCACAGGGCTCATGATAATTGAATGATAAAGTTAGATTAGCACATACCTGTCATCCCAACACTTGGGAAGTGGAGGCAGGAGGATCCCTCTGAGTTCAAGGTCAGCCTGAGCTATATAGGAAGGCTCCCAACAATAAGATATAAAAGTAGTATTTGAAATCAGTGAAGAAAAGGGATAGTTTTAAAATTGTAACTGCTTCAGCATTATTAAAACATAATAAAAATTTCCTCTTTTGCCAAAATATAAAAACAAACATGAAAAAAATTTTAATCTAAACTCCCAAATAAAATTCCGTTTTAGGGAAGTGGAGAAATAGCTTAGCAGCTGAGAACACTGACTGCTCTTTCAGAGGATCTAGGTTCAATTCCCAGAACCCACAGGACAGCTCACACAGTCTGTAACTCCAAGATCTGACACCTTCACACAGACATACATTCTGGGAAAACACTAATGCACATAAAATAAAAATAATTTAAAATTTTAAAAGATATTTTCTATCAATCTTTACATTATCTTTTTAATTTTTGTAACATCCTTTGAAGCCCAAATGGCTTTTTTTCATTTTTATTGAGTTCTATTTGTTTTTGTTTTAGTCTCTTGAGTTTTTGATAATGCTGTAGCTCTTGATTAATCCAAAGTCATGAAGATTTATTTAGATCTTCTAAAAGTTTTATATTTTTGCCTGTCAGACAGCAAATTTTGAGTTTATTTCCATGTGTTGTATTTATTTGTCCCAGCCCCATTTACTGAAATAATTTACCATCATTTCCACAAGGAAAAAAATTGTTTTTCAATAACCACACATGGCTGTGGAGGATGAGCTATGAATGAAAAGCTTCATTAATCCTCCTTTAGGGTACTGTTCCAAAGAAAAATAGAAAATCTACTACTTCTCCACTTGCCAGCACAAACTGCAAAACATAAAACATACAAACAAACAGATGAGAAATGAAGAATAGTTTGTACCAGATTTGGCAGGCAGAGGGCCAGCATTTGCAGTGTATGAGGGGTTCTAACTTGTTTTTTAAAAAGGTAGAATAGTAAATTGACAGCAAATGTCAAGCATCCTGGCAAACTTGATGGCCTATGATGATCAAATCCTGTTCTAGGCAGTTACTCTCAGGAAGAGATGCAGATGTTCTGGTGTGTATATGTCAAGAGATGTACATGCTACTTTCTTTGGAGTTATCTATCAAAGCTGAGAAAGACTAAAAGACAGGAAGAGGAGAGAGGGTGGGGGGGATGAAGGAAGGGACCAGGGAGGGGGGGATATGAGAAAAGATGAGGGAGGGAAGGAAGAGGGGGGCCCATAAATGGCCAGTTATAGAGTCGATGAGGTCAGGTGTGCTCAGAACAGACCGGCCATAAATAGATGCCAAAATAAAGGAAAATTGGTACATGGGGCAGCTAGTTAGTAGCCAGGAGTCATGTGTGGGGCCAAGTTCGCAGTGCTAAGTGCAAGAATATTATTTAGTAATAGCAATACATGGAAATATATTTATAAATATATATTCATGCAGCACCTGGCATTCACAGGCTTCATGCCGGTTTTCTCTGAGTCAGTGGGTTAGAGTTGACTTGTCCCAAATCTACATACATACTTTCACTTGTATAGTGACCATGTTTTAGTTTTTTTGGGGGGAAAATCATTGTTTTGAGAACTCTAAGCTTGACTACATTAGTCTGCTTTGTGTATCTTGTTCCCATGTCACCACCTCAGCACTCCTAGACTTACTTATGTGACAAACTACCTCAGCCTGTCCTTAGCTTTTCCAAGTGCCATCCTGTCACCACAAGAAAAGTCTGAACATTCTGGAGGCAGGATTGGGTTCCTGTGATTTGCTTTTCCCCTTGGGATCTGGGCCAAGCTGAGTGGAGGTGGGCTGGGCATGTGTCCCCTTCTCAGAGGGCCGAGAAGACAGAAACTGAGTGCGGGGGAATTGCTGGAGGCAGCTGGAGAGAGTTAAGGAGGCTGGAGGAGGGGGGGCCATAAACAGGACCTAAGGAGCAAGCACAGGCTCCTCCCCCTTTCTCGTTTCCCTGGGTGATTCTCATGTTAACCTATACCTCTTTTATCTCCTGTCACGTGGATAGGTACTCACATTGCCGAGGATCAACCCTGCTGTCGTGGTCTCTATGACTTTGAGCCAGAAAACGAAGGAGAATTAGGATTTAAAGAAGGGGACATCATTACATTAACCAATCAGATAGATGAAAACTGGTATGAAGGGATGCTACGTGGGGAATCTGGCTTCTTCCCCATTAATTACGTGGAAGTCATTGTGCCTTTACCTCCATAAATGTGTCCTTTGGACCTAATTTCGTAATTGAAATGAATTGCACCAGTGTTCTCTCAGTGTGGTGTTCTGTGACATCCTCACTCTCTGGCCCAGTTAATCACTTTTGTATGTGTGTTTTTCTTTATTATGTATTTTGTACCCATTTAATTTGTATAACTGATTTCTTTATCTTAACTCATAAAGATAGTTTTCTTGTTCTAAAAATTCATTGGTTAAATGTATTTGCTTCCTGTTGCTGAAAAAAAAAAAAAAGTAAATTGTGCCCATTACAGATATGTGAACGAATGCTCTGTGTAGTTCTTAGCTGCAGTGGAGTGCACCCTCTGCAGCAGAGGAAGCTAAAGATTTTGTTTCTTGAGGTTTTGATGGCATCTGGTCTCTTCCTGTTTTAAGCTTACCTGTGAACAGCACAATAAACATGACACACTGTGTTCGTAAAAGACTATGGTTATTATTTTTTTAATGTTAAATTGCTTTTTAAGCATGGACTTCAGCACAAACTCCTTTTGTGTTCGTTGGCTGACCTGTGGTCCCAGGTGCGGTCCTTAGATGATGACCTGTAGATCAGTGCCAGCAGGTGGAGGTGTAGACCTTGATTAGCCACTGATTTAAACATGGTTCATTCTCTTCTCAGCCCAAGACTAGAAAACTTTCTTGCCTAATGTGAAGTTTATAAGCAGCCCACCCCAAGCTTTGTCTGCTGTTACTTATGGGCAAGTGGGTTTTCCAGCAGTCCCACTGCGGATTCAGATGGAGTAGCATGGTCTGTTAGGCTGAGTGTCCCACAACTTAGGTTTACAGAACAACCCTGGCCATGACTTGAGTATGACCTTGTCACATGTTGTGGCTCAGCAGAGTCCACGGTAACCCTGCCACACAAAGAAGAGGCAGTCATTGCTCTCCTTTGCAGAGAAGGGGAGTCAGGAGTGGGCTTGTCCAGGATCCTACAACCAAGAAGCAGAGTCTGAGCTCTGACTGTGTGACTGGTGCTGGCACACAAGTGTTGTTCAGTCACTGGGACCTGCAGTGCTGATCACTGGCACCAGAGGCTGACGGGTCATCTGAGAAGAGTTTCCTACTCTCTGAGCTGGCTTTCTATGGGAAATGGTAATTCTTAGTGTTCACTGGATATTTTATTCTTTGCCATGTTCTTCTCTGAGCAGCGTCTATGAAATCCTCATGTACCATCCTCTGAGGTCCGTTTCATGCTCATTCTTTAGATACTAGGAGTGTGCAACAGAAATGGCAAGTCACTTGCCCGTCACACAGCTGTGTTGGAACTGACACTTTGATTGACTGCCATACCCACGGTCTTCACCCTTCTAGAATAACTCTAATTACATTTTTTTTTTCAAGCTCGTTTTTATAGCCGGCTTTTAGTCTTCATTTGCTATACTAGAAATTTACCAATGAGAAACCCAGGGGCACTCTGGATGCTGATAACTTACTTTATAATTTAAGGAAAATAAGCTGTAATTGGAGTTAGTTGAGAGCTACAGATTGTTTTCTAATAATAACTGAAGAAAATCAGCGATTTATAGCAGATCACTTTAAAGCAATTAAAAATAGGAGCTGGTTCACAGCCAGAGAGCTGCTGAGGAAGAGACATGATGACCATGTCCTGGCAATGGCTATGCTCATGTCACATTGTGTCTTCCATGGGCTCGTGGCCTCAGCTGTTTGGCAGGATCCCATCTCTACATGATGTTTGTGGAGAAGGCTGGCAGATAACATCTGGCTCCTGGCATAGGCTTGACACCAACTGCTTCTAACCAGCTGTTGAAGAGAACATTCCCTTATGAGTCCCTGCCTCAAGGCACTTAGAGCTTTGTGGACATTTACTGCCTCCCTGGTTTGTTTCCTACTGTTACAATAAACACTGTGAGCAAAAGCAACTTGTGGATGGTTTATTTTATCTATGGTAGTCCATCATGGAGGGAACCTGGGGTAGGAACTGAAGCGGGGGCCTGCTTGGCTTGTTCAGTCTTCTCTATTATATAAATCCAGAAACCATCAGCCCAGGGGTAGCCTACAGGCTAATTGAATGGGGCATTTTCTCAACTGAGGCTCCCTCTTTCCATATAACCCTGGCTTGTGTCAAGTTGACAAAATAAGGAGCATATTTCTGGGCTTGCATCAAGTCTCTCTGTTCTCATCCTCAAGAAACTCATATAAATTTTCTTTTATCTGAAAAAGTATCCAGGACCTTTCAGATGTCAAAACAGTTTTGAACATTCAAGTAGCTTTATTTTTCTAGTCATAAAGGCAATGCCATATGTATTATAGGAAAATTCAGGCTATCTACAAAGTTATAAAGGAAAGTAGAAATCACCTTTTAGTCCACAGCACTAAAGAATTATTGTTATGACCATTTTCACCATGTTCTTCCCATATTGGCTTCGCATACTTCTGGATTCACATACGTACATGAATGGGTGTGTATGTCATGATTTCAACTTTACATGTTAATTGCAGTCCTAAGTCCGAACTAGCTGTGTACTATTTTATTGTGTGGGTGCATAAGTTATATCTAAGTTTCTGCTCTTACACATTCCCAGCTTTCTAATCAATTATTATGTTATGCATTTTAAAGTTATTTTCTATGGAAATAGGTCAAAAGGGCAAACAAACTGAACTTGGGTTTATGTTAATTTGGTATATTAATTAACCTCCTTATTAAAGTGTATTTCCTAAGGATTGTATGTTTGTGCTATTGGTTGCATTTACATACTGTTTTTCATGATGCCTACATCAATTTACATTACCTCCAAGAGTGCTGTGGCTTCCCCTTCCTCATCCTCACTACTTTTTATCACTTGTCTCTGATGTGAAGTGACAGTAAAGGAAATCCTTTACTGCAGGGGATGTGCTACACATTTTAGACCAAGAGTTGGTGCTTTCATTTTATGGTGTTCTGTATGGTAGTGAATGATCTATGATAGCCATACTTTCAGTTTTGACTGGGTGCATTCATTAAATCTATAGCAAACAAAAGTAAAAGAACAAATACCAAGTAGCAGATAGATAGAAACATCAGATAGAAAAATATCATCAAATCAGGAGTCCAGGACCCCAAGTAGAGTTGATTGACGTCACCTGATTGGAAGAGTAAAGATAGGCAGCACCATTAGATCAGAGGCTTACAAATGTCCTGAAGCTACAGACAGAGGTGCCATGTGGTTGCTGGGAATTGAACTCAGGACCTCTGGAGGAGCAGTCAGTGCTCTTAATCTCTGGGCCATCTCTCCAGCCCAGAAAGTGCCATTTCTAAAGGAGTGCTTTTGCATCACTTTGAAAGCATCATCCTATCCTCTCCCAGCCTGCCAAGTTTCTGTCAACAATCTCATAGTGATTCCTTGGTACATGAAGGGCTTTTAAACTTCTTGTTTTTGATTTTTGGATGATGGATTTTGTCACAGCCAACTCAGAGAAGACCTGCGTATAAATTCTCAGGAATTTTTGTCTCATGTTTTCTGTTTCTTCTGGGACTCTGACAGTGCACATATTGGTTTGTCTTACGGTCTCCCATGTATCCAGTAGTCTCCTTAGTCTTTTTATTTCTTATTAGATGATTTCAAATATGTTTCTGCTTTTTCTGAGTCTTTGATCTGACTAAGTCACCTAATGAAGTTGTCTATTGAAATGCTTTAAACATTTTATTCTTCAGTTGCAAATTTTTGCTCTATTTCCCACATCTTTATTGGACTTGCCTTTTTGTTCACATGCTGTTTTCCAGAATTTATTTAGTTGTCCACTTGTACACTCTTGTAACTTGCTGATTTAAGTGATTGTTTTCAAAAATTTGTAAGGAAAATAATAGACCCCCATTTTCTTGGATTCTATCCATTGTTGTCATATTTTCTCTGATTGAGTTCTCTTTAGCTTCTGTGGCTGCCTTGACATTTAGAGAAGAAATCAACTATTCTTCACTAACTTTGGCAGAGAAGGGCCTTACCCAATGGTCCAGTCTGAAATTTTGAGATCTTTCAGGCCTTTTCTATAGAGTTCTTCATTGCTCTCACATACATGAAAAAGGCTAAAATTACATTTTGTCTTCTGATCCTTCAGCGCCAGACCTGCCTGGTATTGATAGGTTCCTATTTGTTTTCCTTAGAGAGTAGGCTGAAATTGCACACCTTCTCGTTTTGGCAAGCACTTAGGATCTGTGGTTGCTGTTGAGATCTTTGTGCTGTGTGTGGGAATGCAGTACAGGCCATGCCTGGGAAATGTATGTGGTGCCATGCACAGGGAGACATGCATAGTACTGACGGTATGTATTGGATGGTTGAAGGTTCTTGCACATATAATCCTGTGTGTCCCTGAGAGAGACTTTTGATGGAGTCTTTATGCCATTTAACAAGATCTGTGGCTTTTAATGGAAAAATTCCCGTTATTCTGTGTTCCTTCTCTTTCTTCTCAATCCCGACTGCCATGTTGCATGTGTTAGTTCTACACTGCTGTGACAAATAGTTATGGAAAACTGAAGAAGGAATTGTTTGTTTGGAGTAACAATTTTAGAGGTTTGTTTTTGTGGTTGCTTGTCCCCTGTCCTGTGGGCCTGTGTTTGGGAAAAGTGTCTTAGAGATGTGTAAACATACTGACTTCATGTTATCTAGAAAACAGAGACCGGTCCTGAGAACATGATGAGACCTTGGAAGGCATACCTCCACCAGACTATTTCCTCCAGTTCAGTCCCACCTCTTCTCACCCCAAATACCACCATCACCTTGAAGACCCAAGACTTCAGCACTTGCATGCATGTGTATGTGTGTATGTGGGGGTGTCACAAGCCATACATTATGCATATTGCCCCCCCAACTCATAATACAATGTGCATTTAGTCCATATCTAGGAGCCACCAATTTTATCAGTCCCAAGAAGGAATATAGTTATAGTGTATGAAAAATTCAAAAATTCCAAAGTCTCAAGGCAAAGTCTTACTTATGAGGCTCTGAAAATTGACAGCTCGTATTCTTCCAATGAACAATGGCAAACTTTTGTTTCAGAAGGAAGTTATGGCCCTGGGAATATAGCTCAGTGGCAAAGTGCTTGTCTGGTATGTTTGCAGCTGTAGGTTTAATTCTCAACACCGAATTAGCAACCACTGGATTGCGGGAGAGGAGCAGGCATTGTCTTCAGTAAGGTAACCACCTGGCATCAAAGGGTGGCTCCAAATCCACGATCACACACATGGCCTTGGTTAAACTCAGAGTCAGAAAACAAAACAAAAAGACATGCGTTAGAGAAAGGGACTTGTAGAGGGGAGGTGGGTAGAAGTGATTTGGGGGGGTTCAGGGAGGTGGGGTTGATAGTGATTACAGTGCCCTATATAAATTTTTGAAATGAACAAACAATAAAGTTGGTTTTAAAAAGGATGGATAGGGGCACAAAAAAAGGGATGGAACCATAGCAAGACCAAAATCCAAAAGGGGAAACATTAGGCTCTGTAGCTCCATGCCCAGTAGCATCCAGGGCACATGATGCTGGTGAGTGAGCTACAGTGAGTTTGAGTAGCCTTGCTTTTATGGCCTTGCTGGATGCAGTCTATATGCCATTTTCTTGGGGTGACTGTCCACTTTATGTAGCTTCCTTCAACAGACACTCCATGTGTCTGGCATCTCTAACATCCTGGCCTTTCTGGCTTTATTTTCTCAGTCTCATACATTACCAGGGGCTGGTCCCAGGGAGTCCAATCCTACTATACATTGCTTGGCTACTGGCTCTCCTTTAAATTCTGAGTAATAGTTTCCATGACTTCTGGAAAACCAAAATAACATGGATGATACCATGGTCTGTCACAAGTATGAGTGGTAGCTCTCTTGAATACAGTGGCCTCTGAATACCTGGGTGACTGCACATGGTGAAATTAATCCTGAAGAAACAACTTTGTTGTTTGTGTGTGGCCTTGTGACATTAGGGTTTCCCACAGGTATGTTTTTCTCAAGTCAAAAGTCTTTTAGATGAGTTTACTTTCACGTCCTTTATCCTGCAGTGAGTGGGGACTCCGTAAATCCTCAGATCATCTTTTCTACTATTCCCATGTGAAGTGTGCCTGTGGATGTGACAACTGGAATCTGCTATATTGATGACATCACTCTACGTCCTTTGAAGACCTCCCTTTCACCCCCTAAGATCTCACCAGATCACTGGATCTCTTAACCCTTCACACTTCATAAACTGCCCCTAGTTGCTTGGTTGCCTTTGTCCTTGGTTTCTCCCAATTCTTTCTTCTCTATGTAGCTCTGTACAATTTTTAATTATGCACTTAATTTTGAATTTTTAGTCAGAACTTTTTATTCAGTCTTTGCCCTAGAGAAGAACCACAGTAGAGTGAGTATATGCAATCAGTTTGATAAAAGAATCCAGTGAACACTGTTAGAGCATCTGTAGCCAATAGATACTGCCAGAGCCCCTGATGATTCTTGCAACCCGGTAGTTATGCCATGTGTATATGGCAGGGATAGTATGGTGTTCACCCAGTTGCTCTGATGGACCATCTTCTTGGATCCTCCCAGATGGTGACAGTTCCCAGCTTTTTTGCACTTGGGCATTCTGGCCAATGATATAAGGGTGGAAATGATGTGTGACACTTCCTGGTGGTGGTGATGAAAGGCTCCCGAGGCTTCCTCACTCTCCCTCTACACTTGCACAGTTAATCGAGATGCTGGCTGTTGATTGACAGATCCATCAAATCAAAGGACCCTAGCTCTCTGAATCATTCCATTAAAGAAAGTTAGCTTCCTTGGGAAATTATCTAATACATGCCAGGTTTGTCATGAGTAAGAAATAATTTTAGCTGTTAGACATTTGAGTTTTTAGTGTTACTATGTAAAGTTGGTCTATTCTGACTTCACATTTGTACCACAGTGAAAATGGAATTGACCAGAGGTAAGTTATGTGGGGGTTTTAATGAGTTGCTTAATATCTGGCAGAGTGATGACATGTGAAGACTGGTTCTCAGATGTATTACTGTGATTCTATTCCTAGTAATATAAGCAAGGATTCATGATGGCCTAACTTAGCACAGCTGATAGTGGGGCTAGAAGGTTTGGAATGGGGAGAGGTAGAGTTGATGTGGTGAATGATTTAAAGCCAGCTCACTGAACTGTGGGTTATAAAACCCCGTGACAGTCATGTAATTGAATGGAGAAAGTTTGGCAACCATAAAAGTTCCCTGAATGTGAAACAGATAAATGTTAATTAAATCAACTGCATAATGAGCCAAGGTGCTTCTCTGGTACCCGCTCAGGTTCATCACACAGCTCCACTGCAGTCTTGGATCCGAACACATGATTGGACTCTTCCTAGTGTAGATTCCATCACGGTGCTCTTGTGATGACTTCGGCTGGAGATTGTTTGGCTGTGACTCTCCATGTTCCTACTCTATGTTCAAAGATTTTTGCTTTCCTAGAAACACAACAGTTTAATTAAAGAGAGCAAACACTTCTAGTGTTTTCAACCGTCATTCCTCAGCATGTAAATTCAAACTAATATGTTTCCAGATTGTATCATGTTACAATGTTTAATTCTTAAAATCCCTATTTGAGTTCTTGACCTTAGGTTTTTGGTTTTTTTTTTTTTTAACATTTCAATGAATTTCAGTTTAAGATTAGAAAAAAATTCCAACAGTGTTTGAAATGTCCCTAAATACTTCTGCCATTTCATACTAAATATCTGTGCAAAATTTCTCAGAATTGATGATTATAAAATCAAAATATCAATCAACTGTGCAGGATGTTGAAGATGCCCCATGTCTGGCAAAATTAAACTTTTAGCCATGTTAATATAAAGAAACACATTCATCTCATTAGTGTGCAAATTTATTTTAACTTCTAGCAAATAGTATAGTTATGCCATGCCAAAGAATTGTCAAGATAGATTTATAATTACTACCATTAAGCTTTTGATTTGTATATCTATTTTATGTGCTTAAATCCCCAAGGTTACCTAAACATTTCTCAGTCAAAAGGGGTCTCAGTAGAAAAAGTTTGATAAGCCCTGGTGTAGATGTGAGGGGTAACTCACGGCTATATGACAAGGGTGGTGGTGTGTCCTTCATTGATATGGGTATAAAGAAAGGAGTATGCTGAGTGAGAAAGGGTGACAGACAAAAGCTTTGTCTTGGAAAGCTTGGAAATGGCTCTCTAGAATAAGGCAGACCTAGCTTGGAGATTTCTCCAACACCATTATATGGCAGATAGTTAAATCCATGGAATTCCATAGGGTGGAATCCCCATCTACCTATATCTGTTTATCAGGAAAGATATTTCTAGATGACAAACAATATACATAACTCTAGCTTCATGTAACACTTGTAATTAACTTCAAGCTGTGCAAAGATTTTTTAAAGAAAGATTTACTGTGTTTTTAATTATGTGTGCATATGTATGTCTGGATGAGGATATGCGCATGTGTGAATGCAGGTGCTCTTACTGTACAGAAGCTGGAAATGGATCCCTTCAAGCTAGCAGCTTCAAACTTGGGTCCTTTGCAAGAGCAGTACTTTGCTATTTAAAATAAATAAATAAATCTTTTTTCTCTTAAACTCAATGCTGAGACGTATGTCCAGCACCACAAATTTATTTCTTTTAAATAATACAATTTTCTCAGTCTGTATAATATTTGTATGTGTATGTTTTCGAGGCTGATCACTTGATATAATATATTAGATAACCTAGAAGTCTTCCCTAGGGAAGACTATTTGTCTAGGGTTGAGAGCCCATGAGGCTTCCATTTCCATGTTAGCACATCTCTTGGTGATGTCCTTGTTCTGGTCTTCATTAGGCAGCCATGTTAATGAGACTTCATGGGTATAGCTTCTCTGGCATTTCTAGGAGACAAAAACCTTAAAGCAAACTTCCTGTTTCTATGGTCCTTAAAAATCTCTCCTCTTGTTTTTCTGCTGTGATCTTTGAGCCTTGGGTGAAGAAGTTGTGTTGTAGATATATTTATTAACTGGGGCTGAGCATCACGTGGTCACTTGTTCTTTCTGTTTTGATTAGTTGTGGTTTTCTGTAATGGTTTCCATTTGTTACAAGGAAATGTTTCTTTAATGAAGATTGAGACCTAGCTGTGGGTATAAGGATAGTTACTTAAATGTAGTTAGGGATTATGCTCGTTTAGTAAAGTGATGATTGTAGGTTCTCCTAAAAAAATCCATGCCTTCCCTAGCTCTGGAGAGTTGGACAGCTTTCTAAGTATCAGGCACAGTTTCCCCCTTGGTGAGTTGGCTATAAGTCCAATTAGAGAGCTGTTGGTGACTGCCAGGGTAACAAATTATAGTATGGTAGTGCCATTACTATATCCTTAGGAATATTATGCTAGGCTGGTCACTTCTTTAGTTCATAGACATCATAGCCATAGGGCTATTGGTAGCTTCCTCACTTGGATGCTTACATGGTACCAAGAAAGCTAGACCTCAGGGAAGAGGCTTTTAGTTCAGATCCAGTGTGAATCATCCAGGTCCTAAGTCTGAGATGCATGACATCTTCAGCAACAGGGACTTACCTAATGACAATAGCCTGTGTTTGGGGACTCTCTTGGACATCTCTGACCAACAATCCAAAAGACGATTTCCTGTGCCTGATGTGGAAGTTCTTGTTAGCTATTCTATGGTTCTTGTGGGGAGCATTGTCAGCCCAGATGGGAAATTTGTATTCAGACTATGTATGCATATGTATACACAGACTTGCATGTATTTTAGATAGATAGGCAGTCCTTAGGGCTTGCTAGGACGTCCTTCCTGTTGTTTTCTCCTTCCTTTTCTTCTCTGTTTTAGCTCTCTCCCTTCTAGTTACATCCCTCCCTGTTTTATCCATGATCCCGCTTTAAACCACGTGTACCCTGCCAGGTCCTTCCCCTGCTCCTCTCCATGGCCCCTTTTTACTTCCTGGTTTTGCAGTTACTCCAGGATATGCACTCACATTTGAAGACTTGGAGCTGGAAATCTCAGATGACACTTAGATGGTGTTTGTCTTTCTGGTCTTTGTTACTTTCCTCCGTATGGTCTTCTAGTTCCACCCATTTACCTGAAAAGCTCACACTTTTCTTTCTCCTTATAGCTAATGTTATTTCATGGTATATATGTTCTGCATTTTCTTATCCGTTCATCTGTTGAAGGACCCTTAGGTTGTTTCCATTTCCCAACCACTGTGAATAGAGCAGCAATGAGCATGGTTTCGCTGGTGTCGGTGGAATGGATCTCGAGGCCTTTGGGTACATGCCAAGGAACAGTTTAGCTGGGTCACAGGGTAGATTTGTTTTTAGCTGTCTGAGGTTCTCCATACTGATTTCCAGAGTGGCTAGAGACTCTATGGTCTCTATAGCTGTGCTTGTCCTCCACCCTAGCATTTGCTGTTGGATGTTGACCTTAGACATCTTTGCTATTTTGACTGGTGTAAATCTCAAAGTTGTTTTGATTTGCATTTCCCTAACTGCCAGGGCGATGGACAGACTTTTTTTTTTTTTTTTTTTTTTTTTTTTTTTTTTTTTTTTTTTTTTTTTTTTTTTTT